>CAWWDY010000772.1:0-135840 GCA_963942605.1 Poecilus cupreus | reverse complement strand
TTTATCGTCATTTCTCATAAATCGCCGTTTCACACGAAAGAAACATGAATTTGTCAGTTTGAGTAGTTCAAAACAGCGTTTTTCTATGTTTTTGCAAGTTTAAAACAGCAATTTTATCGTCATTTCTCATAAATCGCCGTTTCGCACGAAAGAAACCTGAATTTGGCAGTTTGAATAGTTTAAAACAGCGTTTTTCAATGTTTTTGCAAGTTTAAAACAGCAATTTTATCGTGATTTCACAAAAATCCACCGTTTGGAACGTAAGAAACATGAATTTATCAGTTTGAATAGTTCAAAACAGCGTTTTTCTATGTTTTTGAAAGTTTAAAACAGCAATTTTATCTTCATTTCTCATAAATCGCCGTTTCACACGAAAGAAACATGAATTTGTCAGTTTGAGTAGTTCAAAACAGCGTTTTTCTATGTTTTTGCAAGTTTAAAACAGCAACTTTATCGTCATTTCTCATAAATCGCCGTTTCGCACGAAAGAAACATGAATTTGTCCGTTTGAATAGTTAAAAACATCGTTTTTAAATGTTTTTGCAAGTTTAAAACAGCAATTTTAACGTGATTTCACAAAAATCCACCGTTTCCAACGTAAGAAACATGAATTTATCAGTTTGAATAGTTCAAAACAGCGTTTTTCTATGTTTTTGCAAGTTTAAAACAGCAATTTTATCGTGATTTCACAAAAATCCACCGTTTCGAACGTAAGAAACATGAATTTATCAGTTTGAATAGTTCAAAACAGCGTTTTTCTATGTTTTTGCAAGTTAAAAACAGCAATTTTATCGTCATTTCTCATAAATCGCCGTTTCGCACAAAAGAAACATGAATTTGTCAGTTTGAATAGTTCAAAACAGCGTTTTTCTATGTTTTTGCAAGTTTAAAACAGCAATTTTATCGTCATTTCTCATAAATCGCCGTTTCGCACGAAAGAAACATGAATTTGTCAGTTTGAATAGTTCAAAACAGCGTTTTTCTATGTTTTTGCAAGTTTAAAACAGCAATTTTATCGTCATTTCTCATAAATCGCCGTTTCGCACGAAAGAAACCTGAATTTGTCAGTTTGTATAGTTGAAAACAGCGTTTTTCAATGTTTTTGCAAGTTTAAAACAGCAATTTTATCGTGATTTCACAAAAATCCACCGTTTGGAACGTAAGAAACATGAATTTATCAGTTTGAATAGTTCGAAACAGCGTTTTTCTATGTTTTTGCAAGTTAAAAACAGCAATTTTATCGTCATTTCTCATAAATCGCCGTTTCGCACGAAAGAAACATGAATTTGTCAGTTTGAATAGTTCAAAACAGCGTTTTTCTATGTTTTTGCAAGTTTAAAACAGCAATTTTATCGTAATTTCTCATAAATCGCCGTTTCGCACGGAAGAACATGAATTTATCTGTTTGAATAGTTGAAAACAGCGTTTTTCTATGTTATTGCAAGTTTAAAACAGCAATTTTATCGTCATTTCTCATAAATCGCCGTTTCGCACGAAAGAAACATGAATTTGTCAGTTTGAATAGTTCAAAACAGCGTTTTTCTATGTTTTTGCAAGTTTAAAACAGCAATTTTATCGTGATTTCACAAAAATCCACCGTTTCGAACGTAAGAAACATGAATTTATCAGTTTGAATAGTTCAAAACAGCGTTTTTCTATGTTTTTGCAAGTTAAAAACAGCAATTTTATCGTCATTTCTCATAAATCGCCGTTTCGCACGAAAGAAACATGAGTTTGTCAGTTTGAATAGTTCAAAACAGCGTTTTTCTATGTTTTTGCAAGTTTAAAACAGCAATTTTATCTTCATTTCTCATAAATCGCCGTTTCGCACGAAAGAATCATCAATTTGTCAGTTTAAATAGTTCAAAACAGCGTTATTCTATGTTTTTGCAAGTTTAAAACAGCAATTTTATCGTCATTTCTCATAAATCGCCGTTTCGCACGAAAGAAACCTGAATTTGTCAGTTTGAATAGTTGAAAACAGCGTTTTTCAATGTTTTTGCAAGTTTAAAACAGCAATTTTATCGTGATTTCACAAAAATCCACCGTTTGGAACGTAAGAAACATGAATTTATCAGTTTGAATAGTTCGAAACAGCGTTTTTCTATGTTTTTGCAAGTTAAAAACAGCAATTTTATCGTCATTTCTCATAAATCGCCGTTTCGCACGAAAGAAACATGAATTTGTCAGTTTGAATAGTTCAAAACAGCGTTTTTCTATGTTTTTGCAAGTTTAAAACAGCAATTTTATCGTAATTTCTCATAAATCGCCGTTTCGCACGGAAGAAACATGAATTTATCAGTTTGAATAGTTGAAAACAGCGTTTTTCTATGTTATTGCAAGTTTAAAACAGCAATTTTATCGTCATTTCTCATAAATCGCCGTTTCGCACGAAAGAAACATGAATTTGTCAGTTTGAATAGTTCAAAACAGCGTTTTTCTATGTTTTTGCAAGTTTAAAACAGCAATTTTATCGTCATTTCTCATAAATCGCCGTTTCACACGAAATAAACATGAATTTGTCAGTTTGAATAGTTCAAAACAGCGTTTTTCTATGTTTTTGCAAGTTTAAAACAGCAATTTTATCGTCATTTCTCATAAATCGCCGTTTCGCACGAAAGAAATATAAATTTATCAGTTTGAATAGTTAAAAACAGCGTTTTTCTATGTTTTTGCAAGTTTAAAACAGCAATTTTATCGTCATTTCTCATAAATCGCCGTTTCACACGAAAGAAACATGAATTTGTCAGTTTGAATAGTTCAAAACAGCGTTTTTCTATGTTTTTGCAAGTTTCAAACAGCAATTTTATCGTCATTTCTCATAAATCGCCGTTTCGCACGAAAGAAACATGAATTTGTCAGTTTGAATAGTTAAAAACATCGTTTTTCTATGTTTTTGCAAGTTTAAAACAGCAATTTTATCGTGATTTTACAAAAATCCACCGTTTCGAACGTAAGAAACATAAATTTATCAGTTTGAATAGTTCAAAACAGCGTTTTTCTATGTTTTTGCAAGTTAAAAACAGCAATTTTATCGTGATTTCACAAAAATCCACCGTTTGGAACGTAAGAAACATGAATTTATCAGTTTGAATAGTTCGAAACAGCGTTTTTCTATGTTTTTGCAAGTTAAAAACAGCAATTTTATCGTCATTTCTCATAAATCGCCGTTTCGCACGAAAGAAACATGAATTTGTCAGTTTGAATAGTTGAAAACAGCGTTTTTCTATGTTATTGCAAGTTTAAAACAGCAATTTTATCGTCATTTCTCATAAATCGCCGTTTCGCACGAAAGAAACATGAATTTGTCAGTTTGAATAGTTCAAAACAGCGTTTTTCTATGTTTTTGCAAGTTTAAAACAGCAATTTTATCGTGATTTCACAAAAATCCACCGTTTCGAACGTAAGAAACATGAATTTATCAGTTTGAATAGTTGAAAACAGCGTTTTTCTATGTTTTTGCAAGTTAAAAACAGCAATTTTATCGTCATTTCTCATAATCGCCGTTTCGCACGAAAGAAACATGAGTTTGTCAGTTTGAATAGTTCAAAACAGCGTTTTTCTATGTTTTTGCAAGTTTAAAACAGCAATTTTACCTTCATTTCTCATAAATCGCCGTTTCGCACGAAAGAAACATCAATTTGTCAGTTTGAATAGTTCAAAACAGCGTTTTTCTATGTTTTTGCAAGTTTAAAACAGCAATTTTATCGTCATTTCTCATAAATCGCCGTTTCGCACGAAAGAAACATGAATTTGTCAGTTTGAATAGTTCAAAACAGCGTTTTTCTATGTTTTTGAAAGTTTAAAACAGCAATTTTATCGTCATTTCTCATAAATCGCCGTTTCACACGAAAGAAACATGAATTTGTCAGTTTGAGTAGTTCAAAACAGCGTTTTTCTATGTTTTTGCAAGTTTAAAACAGCAATTTTATCGTCATTTCTCATAAATCGCCGTTTCGCACGAAAGAAACATGAATTTGTCAGTTTGAATAGTTAAAAACATCGTTTTTCAATGTTTTTGCAAGTTTAAAACAGCAATTTTAACGTGATTTCACAAAAATCCACCGTTTCCAACGTAAGAAACATTAATTTATCAGTTTTAATATTTCAAAACAGCGTTTTTTCTATGTTTTTGCAAGTTAAAAACAGCAATTTTATCGTGATTTCACAAAAATCCACCGTTTGGAACGTAAGAAACATGAATTTATCAGTTTGAATAGTTCGAAACAGCGTTTTTCTATGTTTTTGCAAGTTAAAAACAGCAATTTTATCGTCATTTCTCATAAATCGCCGTTTCGCACGAAAGAAACATGAATTTGTCAGTTTGAATAGTTCAAAACAGCGTTTTTATATGTTTTTGCAAGTTTAAAACAGCAATTTTATCGTAATTTCTCATAAATCGCCGTTTCGCACGGAAGAAACATGAATTTATCAGTTTGAATAGTTGAAAACAGCGTTTTTCTATGTTATTGCAAGTTTAAAACAGCAATTTTATCGTCATTTCTCATAAATCGCCGTTTCGCACGAAAGAAACATGAATTTGTCAGTTTGAATAGTTCAAAACAGCGTTTTTCTATGTTTTTGCAAGTTTAAAACAGCAATTTTATCGTGATTTCACAAAAATCCACCGTTTCGAACGTAAGAAACATGAATTTATCAGTTTGAATAGTTGAAAACAGCGTTTTTCTATGTTTTTGCAAGTTAAAAACAGCAATTTTATCGTCATTTCTCATAAATCGCCGTTTCGCACGAAAGAAACATGAGTTTGTCAGTTTGAATAGTTCAAAACAGCGTTTTTCTATGTTTTTGCAAGTTTAAAACAGCAATTTTACCTTCATTTCTCATAAATCGCCGTTTCGCACGAAAGAAACATCAATTTGTCAGTTTGAATAGTTCAAAACAGCGTTTTTCTATGTTTTTGCAAGTTTAAAACAGCAATTTTATCGTCATTTCTCATAAATCGCCGTTTCGCACGAAAGAAACATGAATTTGTCAGTTTGAATAGTTCAAAACAGCGTTTTTCTATGTTTTTGAAAGTTTAAAACAGCAATTTTATCGTCATTTCTCATAAATCGCCGTTTCACACGAAAGAAACATGAATTTGTCAGTTTGAGTAGTTCAAAACAGCGTTTTTCTATGTTTTTGCAAGTTTAAAACAGCAATTTTATCGTCATTTCTCATAAATCGCCGTTTCGCACGAAAGAAACATGAATTTGTCAGTTTGAATAGTTAAAAACATCGTTTTTCAATGTTTTTGCAAGTTTAAAACAGCAATTTTAACGTGATTTCACAAAATCCACCGTTTCCAACGTAAGAAACATTAATTTATCAGTTTTAATATTTCAAAACAGCGTTTTTCTATGTTTTTGCAAGTTTAAAACAGCAATTTTATCGTGATTTCACAAAAATCCACCGTTTCGAACGTAAGAAACATGAATTTATCAGTTTGAATAGTTCAAAACAGCGTTTTTCTATGTTTTTGCTAGTTAAAAACAGCATTTTATCGTCATTTCTTATAAATCGCCGTTTCGCACGAAAGAAACATGAATTTGTCAGTTTGAATAGTTCAAAGCAGCGTTTTTCTATGTTTTTGCAAGTTTAAAACAGCAATTTTATCGTCATTTCTCATAAATCGCCGTTTCACACGAAAGAAACATGAATTTGTCAGTTTGAATAGTTCAAAACAGCGTTTTTCTATGTTTTTGCAAGTTTAAAACAGCAATTTAATCGTCATTTATCATAAATCGCCGTTTCGCACGAAAGAAACATGAATTTGTCAGTTTGAATAGTTCAAAACAGCGTTTTTCTATGTTTTTGCAAGTTTAAAACAGCAATTTTATCGTCATTTCTCATAAATCGCCGTTTCGCACGAAAGAAACCTGAATTTGTCAGTTTGAATAGTTAAAAACAGCGTTTTTCAATGTTTTTGCAAGTTTAAAACAGCAATTTTATCGTAATTTCACAAAAATTCACCGTTTGGAACGTAAGAAACATGAATTTATCAGTTTGAATAGTTCAAAACAGCGTTTTTCTATGTTTTTGAAAGTTTAAAACAGCAATTTTATCTTCATTTCTCATAAATCGCCGTTTCACACGAAACAAACATGAATTTGTCAGTTTGAGTAGTTCAAATCAGCGTTTTTTCTATGTTTTTGCAAGTTTAAAACAGCAATTTTATCGTCATTTCTCATAAATCGCCGTTTCGCACGAAAGAAACATGAATTTGTCAGTTTGAATAGTTAAAAACATCGTTTTTCAATGTTTTTGCAAGTTTAAAACAGCAATTTTAACGTGATTTCACAAAAATCCACCGTTTCCAACGTAAGAAACATGAATTTATCAGTTTGAATAGTTCAAAACAGCGTTTTTCTATGTTTTTGCAAGTTTAAAACAGCAATTTTATCGTGATTTTACAAAAATCCACCGTTTCGAACGTAAGAAACATAAATTTATCAGTTTGAATAGTTCAAAACAGCGTTTTTCTATGTTTTTGCAAGTTAAAAACAGCAATTTTATCGTGATTTCACAAAATCCACCGTTTGGAACGTAAGAAACATGAATTTATCAGTTTGAATAGTTCGAAACAGCGTTTTTCTATGTTTTTGCAAGTTAAAAACAGCAATTTTATCGTCATTTCTCATAAATCGCCGTTTCGCACGAAAGAAACATGAATTTGTCAGTTTGAATAGTTCAAAACAGCGTTTTTATATGTTTTTGCAAGTTTAAAACAGCAATTTTATCGTAATTTCTCATAAATCGCCGTTTCGCACGGAAGAAACATGAATTTATCAGTTTGAATAGTTGAAAACAGCGTTTTTCTATGTTATTGCAAGTTTAAAACAGCAATTTAATCGTCATTTCTCATAAATCGCCGTTTCGCACGAAAGAAACATGAATTTGTCAGTTTGAATAGTTCAAAACAGCGTTTTTCTATGTTTTTGCAAGTTTAAAACAGCAATTTTATCGTGATTTCACAAAAATCCACCGTTTCGAACGTAAGAAACATGAATTTATCAGTTTGAATAGTTCAAAACAGCGTTTTTCTATGTTTTTGCAAGTTAAAAACAGCAATTTATCGTCATTTCTCATAAATCGCCGTTTCGCACGAAAGAAACATGAGTTTGTCAGTTTGAATAGTTCAAAACAGCGTTTTTCTATGTTTTTGCAAGTTTAAAACAGCAATTTTATCGTAATTTCTCATAAATCGCCGTTTCGCACGGAAGAAACATGAATTTATCAGTTTGAATAGTTGAAAACAGCGTTTTTCTATGTTATTGCAAGTTTAAAACAGCAATTTTATCGTCATTTCTCATAAATCGCCGTTTCGCACGAAAGAAACATGAATTTGTCAGTTTGAATAGTTCAAAACAGCGTTTTTCTATGTTTTTGCAAGTTTAAAACAGCAATTTTATCGTCATTTCTCATAAATCGCCGTTTCACACGAAATAAACATGAATTTGTCAGTTTGAATAGTTCAAAACAGCGTTTTTCTATGTTTTTGCAAGTTTAAAACAGCAATTTTATCGTCATTTCTCATAAATCGCCGTTTCGCACGAAAGAAATATAAATTTATCAGTTTGAATAGTTAAAAACAGCGTTTTTCTATGTTTTTGCAAGTTTAAAACAGCAATTTTATCGTCATTTCTCATAAATCGCCGTTTCACACGAAAGAAACATGAATTTGTCAGTTTGAATAGTTCAAAACAGCGTTTTTCTATGTTTTTGCAAGTTTCAAACAGCAATTTTATCGTCATTTCTCATAAATCGCCGTTTCGCACGAAAGAAATATAAATTTATCAGTTTGAATAGTTAAAAACAGCGTTTTTCTATGTTTTTGCAAGTTTAAAACAGCAATTTTATCGTCATTTCTCATAAATCGCCGTTTCACACAAAAGAAACATGAATTTGTCAGTTTGAATAGTTCAAAACAGCGTTTTTCTATGTTTTGCAAGATTAAAACAGCAATTTTATCGTCATTTCTCTCAAATCGCCGTTTCACACGAAAGAAACACGAATTTGTCAGTTTGAATAGTTCAAAACAGCGTTTTTCTATGTTTTTGCAAGTTTAAAACAGCAATTTTATCGTCATTTCTCATAAATCGCCGTTTCGCACGAAAGAAACATGAATTTGTCAGTTTGAATAGTTCAAAACAGCGTTTTTCTATGTTTTTGAAAGTTTAAAACAGCAATTTTATCGTCATTTCTCATAAATCGCCGTTTCACACGAAAGAAACATGAATTTGTCAGTTTGAGTAGTTCAAAACAGCGTTTTTCTATGTTTTTGCAAGTTTAAAACAGCAATTTTATCGTCATTTCTCATAAATCGCCGTTTCGCACGAAAGAAACATGAATTTGTCAGTTTGAATAGTTAAAAACATCGTTTTTCAATGTTTTTGCAAGTTTAAAACAGCAATTTTAACGTGATTTCACAAAAATCCACCGTTTCCAACGTAAGAAACATGAATTTATCAGTTTTAATAGTTCAAAACAGCGTTTTTCTATGTTTTTGCAAGTTTAAAACAGCAATATTATCGTGATTTCACAAAAATCCACCGTTTCGAACGTAAGAAACATGAATTTATCAAATTGAATAGTTCAAAACAGCGTTTTTTCTATGTTTTTGCAAGTTAAAAACAGCAATTTTATCGTCATTTCTCATAAATCGCCGTTTCGCACGAAAGAAACATGAATTTGTCAGTTTGAATAGTTCAAAACAGCGTTTTTCTATGTTTTTGCAAGTTTAAAACAGCAATTTTATCGTCATTTCTCATAAATCGCCGTTTCACACGAAAGAAACATGAATTTGTCAGTTTGAATAGTTCAAAACAGCGTTTTTCTATGTTTTTGCAAGTTTAAAACAGCAATTTAATCGTCATTTATCATAAATCGCCGTTTCGCACGAAAGAAACATGAATTTGTCAGTTTGAATAGTTCAAAACAGCGTTTTTCTATGTTTTTGCAAGTTTAAAACAGCAATTTTATCGTCATTTCTCATAAATCGCCGTTTCGCACGAAAGAAACCTGAATTTGTCAGTTTGAATAGTTGAAAACAGCGTTTTTCAATGTTTTTGCAAGTTTAAAACAGCATTTTTATCGTGATTTCACAAATATTTACCGTTTGGAACGTAAGAAACATGAATTTATCAGTTTGAATAGTTCAAAACAGCGTTTTTCTATGTTTTTGAAAGTTTAAAACAGCAATTTTATCTTCATTTCTCATAAATCGCCGTTTCACACGAAACAAACATGAATTTGTCAGTTTGAGTAGTTCAAAACAGCGTTTTTCTATGTTTTTGCAAGTTTAAAACAGCAATTTTATCGTCATTTCTCATAAATCGCCGTTTCGCACGAAAGAAACATGAATTTGTCAGTTTGAATAGTTAAAAACATCGTTTTTCAATGTTTTTGCAAGTTTAAAACAGCAATTTTAACGTGATTTCACAAAAATCCACCGTTTCCAACGTAAGAAACATGAATTTATCAGTTTGAATAGTTCAAAACAGCGTTTTTCTATGTTTTTGCAAGTTAAAAACAGCAATTTTATCGTCATTTCTCATAAATCGCCGTTTCGCACGAAAGAAACATGAATTTGTCAGTTTGAATAGTTCAAAACAGCGTTTTTCTATGTTTTTGCAAGTTTAAAACAGCAATTTTATCGTCATTTCTCATAAATCGCCGTTTCACACGAAAGAAACATGAATTTGTCAGTTTGAATAGTTCAAAACAGCGTTTTTCTATGTTTTTGCAAGTTTAAAACAGCAATTTTATCGTCATTTCTCATAAATCGCCGTTTCGCACGAAAGAAACATGAATTTGTCAGTTTGAATAGTTCAAAACAGCGTTTTTCTATGTTTTTGCAAGTTGAAAACAGCAATTTTATCGTGATTTCACAAAAATCCACCGTTTCCAACGTAAGAAACATGAATTTATCAGTTTGAATAGTTGAAAACAGCGTTTTTCTATGTTTTTGCAAGTTTAAAACAGCAATTTTATCGTGATTTCACAAAAATCCACCGTTTTGAACGTAAGAAACATGAATTTATCAGTTTGAATAGTTGAAAACAGCGTTTTTCTATGTTTTTGCAAGTTTAAAACAGCAATTTTATCGTCATTTCTCATAAATCGCCGTTTCGCACGAAAGAAACATGAATTTGTCAGTTTGAATAGTTCAAAACAGCGTTTTTCTATGTTTTTTCAAGAATAAAACAGCAATTTTATCGTCATTTCTCTCAAATCGCCGTTTCACACGAAAGAAACACGAATTTGTCAGTTTGAATTGTTCAAAACAGCGTTTTTCTATGTTTTTGCAAGTTTAAAACAGCAATTTTATCGTCATTTCTCATAAATCGCCGTTTCGCACGAAAGAAACATGAATTTGTCAGTTTGAATAGTTCAAAACAGCGTTTTTCAATGTTTTTGCAAGTTTAAAACAGCAATTTTATCGTGATTTCACAAAAATCCACCGTTTGGAACGTAAGAAACATGAATTTATCAGTTTGAATAGTTCAAAACAGCGTTTTTCTATGTTTTTGCAAGTTAAAAACAGCATTTTTATCGTCATTTCTCATAAATCGCCGTTTCGCACTTAAGAAACATGAATTTGTCAGTTTGAATAGTTCAAAACAGCGTTTTTCTATGTTTTTGCAAGTTTAAAACAGCAATTTTATCGTCGTTTCTCATAAATCGCCGTTTCACACGAAAGAAACATGAATTTGTCAGTTTGAATAGTTCAAAACAGCGTTTTTCTATGTTTTTGCAAGTTTAAAACAGCAATTTAATCGTCGTTTCTCATAAATCGCCGTTTCGCACGAAAGAAACATGAATTTGTCAGTTTGAATAGTTCAAAACAGCGTTTTTCTATGTTTTTGCAAGTTTAAAACAGCAATTTTATCGTCATTTCTCATAAATCGCCGTTTCGCACGAAAGAAACATGAATTTGTCAGTTTGAATAGTTAAAAACATCGTTTTTCAATGTTTTTGCAAGTTTAAAACAGCAATTTTAACGTGATTTTACAAAAATCCACCGTTTCCAACGTAAGAAACATGAATTTATCAGTTTGAATAGTTCAAAACAGCGTTTTTCTATGTTTTTGCAAGTTTAAAACAGCAATTTTATCGTGATTTTACAAAAATCCACCGTTTCGAACGTAAGAAACATAAATTTATCAGTTTGAATAGTTCAAAACAGCGTTTTTCTATGTTTTTGCAAGTTAAAAACAGCAATTTTATCGTCATTTCTCATAAATCGCCGTTTCGCACGAAAGAAACATGAATTTGTCAGTTTGAATAGTTCAAAACAGCGTTTTTCTATGTTTTTGCAAGTTTAAAACAGCAATTTTATCGTCATTTCTCATAAATCGCCGTTTCACACGAAAGAAACATGAATTTGTCAGTTTGAATAGTTCAAAACAGCGTTTTTCTATGTTTTTGCAAGTTTAAAACAGCAATTTAATCGTCATTTATCATAAATCGCCGTTTCGCACGAAAGAAACATGAATTTGTCAGTTTGAATAGTTCAAAACAGCGTTTTTCTATGTTTTTGCAAGTTTAAACAGCAATTTTATCGTCATTTCTCATAAATCGCCGTTTCGCACGAAAGAAACCTAAATTTGTCAGTTTGAATAGTTGAAAACAGCGTTTTTCAATGTTTTTGCAAGTTTAAAACAGCAATTTGAACGTGATTTCACAAAAATCCACCGTTTGGAACGTAAGAAACATGAATTTATCAGTTTGAATAGTTCAAAACAGCGTTCTTCTATGTTTTTGAAAGTTTAAAACAGCAATTTTATCTTCATTTCTCATAAATCGCCGTTTCACACGAAAGAAACATGAATTTGTCAGTTTGAGTAGTTCAAAACAGCGTTTTTCTATGTTCTTGCAAGTTTAAAACAGCAATTTTATCGTCATTTCTCATAAATCGCCGTTTCGCACTAAAGAAACATGAATTTGTCAGTTTGAATAGTTAAAAACATCGTTTTTCAATGTTTTTGCAAGTTTAAAACAGCAATTTGAACGTGATTTCACAAAAATCCACCGTTTCCAACGTAAGAAACATGAATTTGTCAGTTTGAATAGTTCAAAACAGCGTTTTTCTATGTTTTTTCAAGAATAAAACAGCAATTTTATCGTCATTTCTCTCAAATCGCCGTTTCACACGAAAGAAACACGAATTTGTCAGTTTGAATTGTTCAAAACAGCGTTTTTCTATGTTTTTGCAAGTTTAAAACAGCAATTTTATCGTCAATTCTCATAAATCGCCGTTTCGCACGAAAGAAACATGAATTTGTCAGTTTGAATAGTTCAAAACAGTGTTTTTCTATGTTTTTGAAAGTTTAAAACAGCAATTTTATCGTCATTTCTCATAAATCGCCGTTTCGCACGAAAGAAACCTGAATTTGTCAGTTTGAATAGTTGAAAACAGCGTTTTTCAATGTTTTTGCAAGTTTAAAACAGCAATTTTATCGTGATTTCACAAAAATCCACCGTTTGGAACGTAAGAAACATGAATTTATCAGTTTGAATAGTTCAAAACAGCGTTTTTCTATGTTTTTGCAAGTTAAAAACAGCATTTTTATCGTCATTTCTCATAAATCGCCGTTTCGCACTTAAGAAACATGAATTTGTCAGTTTGAATAGTTCAAAACAGCGTTTTTCTATGTTTTTGCAAGTTTAAAACAGCAATTTTATCGTCATTTCTCATAAATCGCCGTTTCACACGAAAGAAACATGAATTTGTCAGTTTGAATAGTTCAAAACAGCGTTTTTCTATGTTTTTGCAAGTTTAAAACAGCAATTTAATCGTCATTTATCATAAATCGCCGTTTCGCACGAAAGAAACATGAATTTGTCAGTTTGAATAGTTAAAAACATCGTTTTTCAATGTTTTTGCAAGTTTAAAACAGCAATTTTAACGTGATTTCACAAAAATCCACCGTTTCCAATGTAAGAAACATGAATTTATCAGTTTGAATAGTTCAAAACAGCGTTTTTCTATGTTTTTGCAAGTTTAAAACAGCAATTTTATCGTGATTTTACAAAAATCCACCGTTTCGAACGTAAGAAACATAAATTTATCAGTTTGAATAGTTCAAAACAGCGTTTTTCTATGTTTTTGCAAGTTAAAAACAGCAATTTTATCGTCATTTCTCATAAATCGCCGTTTCGCACGAAAGAAACATGAATTTGTCAGTTTGAATAGTTCAAAACAGCGTTTTTCTATGTTTTTGCAAGTTTAAAACAGCAATTTTATCGTCATTTCTCATAAATCGCCGTTTCACACGAAAGAAACATGAATTTGTCAGTTTGAATAGTTCAAAACAGCGTTTTTCTATGTTTTTGCAAGTTTAAAACAGCAATTTAATCGTCATTTATCATAAATCGCCGTTTCGCACGAAAGAAACATGAATTTGTCAGTTTGAATAGTTCAAAACAGCGTTTTTCTATGTTTTTGCAAGTTTAAACAGCAATTTTATCGTCATTTCTCATAAATCGCCGTTTCGCACGAAAGAAACCTAAATTTGTCAGTTTGAATAGTTGAAAACAGCGTTTTTCAATGTTTTTGCAAGTTTAAAACAGCAATTTGAACGTGATTTCACAAAAATCCACCGTTTGGAACGTAAGAAACATGAATTTATCAGTTTAAATAGTTCAAAACAGCGTTCTTCTATGTTTTTGAAAGTTTAAAACAGCAATTTTATCTTCATTTCTCATAAATCGCCGTTTCACACGAAAGAAACATGAATTTGTCAGTTTGAGTAGTTCAAAACAGGGTTTTTCTATGTTCTTGCAAGTTTAAAACAGCAATTTTATCGTCATTTCTCATAAATCGCCGTTTCGCACTAAAGAAACATGAATTTGTCAGTTTGAATAGTTAAAAACATCGTTTTTCAATGTTTTTGCAAGTTTAAAACAGCAATTTGAACGTGATTTCACAAAAATCCACCGTTTCCAACGTAAGAAACATGAATTTGTCAGTTTGAATAGTTCAAAACAGCGTTTTTCTATGTTTTTTCAAGAATAAAACAGCAATTTTATCGTCATTTCTCTCAAATCGCCGTTTCACACGAAAGAAACACGAATTTGTCAGTTTGAATTGTTCAAAACAGCGTTTTTCTATGTTTTTGCAAGTTTAAAACAGCAATTTTATCGTCAATTCTCATAAATCGCCGTTTCGCACGAAAGAAACATGAATTTGTCAGTTTGAATAGTTCAAAACAGTGTTTTTCTATGTTTTTGAAAGTTTAAAACAGCAATTTTATCGTCATTTCTCATAAATCGCCGTTTCGCACGAAAGAAACCTGAATTTGTCAGTTTGAATAGTTGAAAACAGCGTTTTTCAATGTTTTTGCAAGTTTAAAACAGCAATTTTATCGTGATTTCACAAAAATCCACCGTTTGGAACGTAAGAAACATGAATTTATCAGTTTGAATAGTTCAAAACAGCGTTTTTCTATGTTTTTGCAAGTTAAAAACAGCATTTTTATCGTCATTTCTCATAAATCGCCGTTTCGCACTTAAGAAACATGAATTTGTCAGTTTGAATAGTTCAAAACAGCGTTTTTCTATGTTTTTGCAAGTTTAAAACAGCAATTTTATCGTCATTTCTCATAAATCGCCGTTTCACACGAAAGAAACATGAATTTGTCAGTTTGAATAGTTCAAAACAGCGTTTTTCTATGTTTTTGCAAGTTTAAAACAGCAATTTAATCGTCATTTATCATAAATCGCCGTTTCGCACGAAAGAAACATGAATTTGTCAGTTTGAATAGTTCAAAACAGCGTTTTTCTATGTTTTTGCAAGTTTAAAACAGCAATTATATCGTCATTTCTCATAAATCGCCGTTTCGCACGAAAGAAACATGAATTTGTCAGTTTGAATAGTTAAAAACATCGTTTTTCAATGTTTTTGCAAGTTTAAAACAGCAATTTTAACGTGATTTCACAAAAATCCACCGTTTCCAATGTAAGAAACATGAATTTATCAGTTTGAATAGTTCAAAACAGCGTTTTTCTATGTTTTTGCAAGTTTAAAACAGCAATTTTATCGTGATTTCACAAAAATCCACCGTTTCGAACGTAAGAAACATGAATTTATCAGTTTGAATAGTTCAAAACAGCGTTTTTCTATGTTTTTGCGAGTTAAAAACAGCAATTTTATCGTCATTTCTCATAAATCGCCGTTTCGCACGAAAGAAACATGAATTTGTCAGTTTAAATAGTTCAAAACAGCGTTTTTCTATGTTTTTGCAAGTTTAAAACAGCAATTTTATCGTCATTTCTCATAAATCGCCGTTTCACATGAAAGAAACATGAATTTGTCAGTTTGAATAGTTCAAAACAGCGTTTTTCTATGTTTTTGCAAGTTTAAAACAGCAATTTAATCGTCATTTATCATAAATCGCCGTTTCGCACGAAAGAAACATGAATTTGTCAGTTTGAATAGTTCAAAACAGCGTTTTTCTATGTTTTTGCAAGTTTAAAACAGCAATTTTATCGTCATTTCTCATAAATCGCCGTTTCGCACGTAAGAAACCTGAATTTGTCAGTTTGAATAGTTGAAAACAGCGTTTTTCAATGTTTTTGCAAGTTTAAAACAGCAATTTTATCGTGATTTCACAAAAATCCACCGTTTGGAACGTAAGAAACATGAATTTATCAGTTTGAATAGTTCAAAACAGCGTTCTTCTATGTTTTTGAAAGTTTAAAACAGCAATTTTATCTTCATTTCTCATAAATCGCCGTTTCGCACGAAAGAAATATGAATTTGTCAGTTTGAATAGTTCAAAACAGCGTTTTTCTATGTTTTTGCAAGTTGAAAACAGCAATTTTATCGTGATTTCACAAAAATCCACCGTTTCCAACGTAAGAAACATGAATTTATCAGTTTGAATAGTTGAAAACAGCGTTTTTCTATGTTTTTGCAAGTTTAAAACAGCAATTTTATCGTGATTTCACAAAAATCCACCGTTTTGAACGTAAGAAACATGAATTTATCAGTTTGAATAGTTGAAAACAGCGTTTTTTATGTTTTTGCAAGTTTAAAACAGCAATTTTATCGTCATTTCTCATAAATCGCCGTTTCACACGAAAGAAACATGAATTTGTCAGTTTGAATAGTTCAAAACAGCGTTTTTCTATGTTTTTGCTAGTTTAAAACAGCAATTTTATCGTCATTTCTCATAAATCGCCGTTTCGCACGAAAGAAATATGAATTTATCAGTTTGAATAGTTAAAAACAGCGTTTTTCTATGTTTTTGCAAGTTTAAAACAGCAATTTTATCGTCATTTCTCATAAATCGCCGTTTCACAATAAAGAAACATGAATTTGTCAGTTTGCATAGTTCAAAACAGCGTTTTTCTATGTTTTTGCAAGTTTAAAACAGCAATTTTATCGTCATTTATCATAAATCGCCGTTTCTTACGAAAGAAACATGAATTTGTCAGTTTGAATAGTTCAAAACAGGGTTTATCTATGTATTTGCAAGTTTAAAACAGCAATTTTATCGTCATTTCTCATAAATCGCCGTTTCGCACGAAAGAAACATGAATTTTTCAGTTTGAATAGTTCAAAACAGCGTTTTTCTATGTTTTTGCAAGTTGAAAACAGCAATTTTATCGTGATTTCACAAAAATCCACCGTTTCCAACGTAAGAAACATGAATTTATCAGTTTGAGTAGTTGAAAACAGCGTTTTTCTATGTTTTTGCAAGTTTAAAACAGCAATTTTATCGTGATTTCACAAAAATCCACCGTTTTGAACGTAAGAAACATGAATTTATCAGTTTGAATAGTTGAAAACAGCGTTTTTCTATGTTTTTGCAAGTTTAAAACAGCAATTTTATCGTCATTTCTCATAAATCGCCGTTTCGCACGAAAGAAACATGAATTTGTCAGTTTGAATAGTTCAAAACAGCGTTTTTCTATGTTTTTTCAAGATTAAAACAGCAATTTTATCGTCATTTCTCTCAAATCGCCGTTTCACACGAAAGAAACACGAATTTGTCAGTTTGAATTGTTCAAAACAGGGTTTTTCTATGTTATTGCAAGTTTAAAAGAGCAATTTTATCGTCATTTTTCATAAATCGCCGTTTCACACGAAAGAAACATGAATTTGTCAGTTTGAATAGTTCAAAACAGCGTTTTTCTATGTTTTTGCAAGTTTAAAACAGCAATTTTATCGTAATTTCTCATAAATCGCCGTTTCGCACGAAAGAAACATGAATTTGTCAGTTTGAATAGTTCAAAACCGCGTTTTTCTATGTTTTTGCAAGTTTAAAACAGCAATTTTATCGTCATTTCTCATAAATCGCCGTTTCACACGAAAGAAACATAAATTTGTCAGTTTGAATAGTTCAAAACAGCGTTTTTCTATGTTTTTGCAAGTTTAAAACAGCAATTTTATCGTCATTTCTCATAAATCACCGTTTCGCACGAAAGAAACATGAATTTGTCAGTTTGAATAGTTCAAAACAGCGTTTTTCTATGTTTTTTCAAGATTAAAACAGCAATTTTATCGTCATTTCTCTCAAATCGCCGTTTCACACGAAAGAAACACGAATTTGTCAGTTTGAATTGTTCAAAACAGCGTTTTTCTATGTTTTTGCAAGTTTAAAACAGCAATTTTATCGTCATTTCTCATAAATCGCCGTTTCGCACGAAAGAAACATGAATTTGTCAGTTTGAATAGTTCAAAACAGCGTTTTTCTATGTTTTTGAAAGTTTAAAACAGCAATTTTATCGTCATTTCTCATAAATCGCCGTTTCACACGAAAGAAACATGAATTTGTCAGTTTGAATAGTTCAAAACAGCGTTTTTCTATGTTTTTGCAAGTTTAAAACAGCAATTTTATCGTAATTTCTCATAAATCACAGTTTCGCACGGAAGAAACATGAATTTGTCAGTTTGAATAGTTGAAAACAGCGTTTTTCAATGTTTTTCCAAGTTTAAAACAGCAATTTTATCGTGATTTCACAAAAATCCACCGCTTGGAACGTAAGAAACATGAATTTATCAGTTTGAATAGTTTAAAACAGCGTTTTTCTATGTTTTTGCAAGTTTAAAACAGCAATATTATCGTCATTTCTCATAAATCGCCGTTTCGCACGAAAGAAACACGAATTTGTCAGTTTGAATAGTTCAAAACAGCGTTTTTCTATGTTTTTGCAAGTTGAAAACAGCAATTTTATCGTCATTTCTCATAAATCGCCGTTTCACACGAAAGAAACATGAATTTGTCAGTTTGAATAGTTCAAAACAGGGTTTTTCTATGTTTTTGCAAGTTTAAAACAGCAATTTTATCGTAATTTCTTATAAATCGCCGTTTCACACGAAAGAAACATGAATTTGTCAGTTTGAATAGTTCAAAACAGCGTTTTTCTATGTTTTTGCAAGTTTAAAACAGCAATTTTATCGTGATTTCACAAAAATCCACCGTTTTGAACGTAAGAAACATGAATTTATCAGTTTGAATAGTTGAAAACAGCGTTTTTCTATGTTTTTGCAAGTTTAAAACCGCAATTTTATCGTCATTTCTCATAAATCGCCGTTTCGCACGAAAGAAACATGAATTTGTCAGTTTGAATAGTTCAAAACAGCGTTTTTCTATGTTTTTTCAAGATTAAAACAGCAATTTTATCGTCATTTCTCTCAAATCGCCGTTTCACACGAATGAAACACGAATTTGTCAGTTTGAATTGTTCAAAACAGCGTTTTTCTATGTTTTTGCAAGTTTAAAACAGCAATTTTATCGTCATTTCTCATAAATCGCCGTTTCGCACGAAAGAAACATGAATTTGTCAGTTTGAATAGTTCAAAACAGCGTTTTTCTATGTTTTTTCAAGATTAAAACAGCAATTTTATCGTCATTTCTCTCAAATCGCCGTTTCACACGAAAGAAACACGAATTTGTCAGTTTGAATTGTTCAAAACAGCGTTTTTCTATGTTTTTGCAAGTTTAAAACAGCAATTTTATCGTCATTTCTCATAAATCGCCGTTTTGCACGAAAGAAACATGAATTTGTCAGTTTGAATAGTTCAAAACAGCGTTTTTCTATGTTTTTGAAAGTTTAAAACAGCAATTTTATCGTCATTTCTCATAAATCGCCGTTTCACAAGAAAGAAACATGAATTTGTCAGTTTGAGTAGTTCAAAACAGCGTTTTTCTATGTTTTTGAAAGTTTAAAACAGCAATTTTATCGTCATTTCTCATAAATCGCCGTTTCGCACAAAAGAAACATGAATTTGTCAGTTTGAATAGTTAAAAACAGGGTTTTTCTATGTTATTGCAAGTTTAAAACAGCAATTTTATCGTCATTTCTCATAAATCGCCGTTTCACACGAATGAAACATGAATTTGTCAGTTTGAATAGTTCAAAACAGCGTTTTTCTATGTTTTTGCAAGTTTAAAACAGCAATTTTATCGTAATTTCTCATAAATCGCCGTTTCGCACGAAAGAAACATGAATTTGTCAGTTTGAATAGTTCAAAACAGCGTTTTTCTATGTTTTTGCAAGTTTAAAACAGCAATTTTATCATCATTTCTCATAAATCGCCGTTTCACACGAAAGAAACATAAATTTGTCAGTTTGAATAGTTCAAAACAGCGTTTTTCTATGTTTTTGCAAGTTTAAAACAGCAATTTTATCGTCATTTCTCATAAATCGCCGTTTCGCACGAAAGAAACATGAATTTGTCAGTTTGAATAGTTCAAAACAGCGTTTTTCTATGTTTTTGCAAGTTTAAAACAGCAATTTTATCGTCATTTCTCATAAATCGCCGTTTCACACGAAAGAAACATGAATTTGTCAGTTTGAATAGTTCAAAACAGCGTTTTTCTATGTTTTTGCAAGTTTAAAACAGCAATTTTATCGTCATTTCTCATAAATCGCCGTTTCGCACGAAAGAAACATGAATTTGTCAGTTTTAATAGTTCAAAACAGCGTTTTTCTATGTTTTTGCAAGTTTAAAACAGCAATTTTATCGTCATTTCTCATAAATCGCCGTTTCACACGAAAGAAACATGAATTTGTCAGTTTGAATAGTTCAAAACAGCGTTTTTCTATGTTTTTGCAAGTTTAAAACAGCAATTTTATCGTCATTTCTCATAAATCGCCGTTTCGCACGAAATAAATATGAATTTATCAGTTTGAATAGTTAAAAACAGCGTTTTTCTATGTTTTTGCAAGTTTAAAACAGCAATTTTATCGTCATTTCTCATAAATCGCCGTTTCACACGAAAGAAACATGAATTTGTCAGTTTGAATAGTTCAAAACAGGGTTTTTCTATGTATTTGCAAGTTTAAAACAGCAATTTTATCGTCATTTCTCATAAGTCGCCGTTTCACACGAAAGAAACATGAATTTGTCAGTTTGAGTAGTTCAAAACAGCGTTTTTCTATGTTTTTGCAAGTTTAAAACAGCACTTTTATCGTAATTTCTCATAAATCGCCGTTTCGCACGGAAGAAACATGAATTTGTCAGTATAAATAGTTGAAAACAGCGTTTTTCAATGTTTTTGCAAGTTTAAAACAGCAATTTTATCGTCATTTCTCATAATTCGCCGTTTCGCACGAAAGAAACATGAATTTGTCAGTTAGAATAGTTCAAAACAGCGTTTTTCTATGTTTTTGCAAGTTTAAAACAGCAATTTTATCGTCATTTCTCATAAATCGCCGTTTCGCACGAAAGAAACATGAATTTGTCAGTTTGAATAGTTCAAAACAGCGTTTTTCTATGTTTTTGCAAGTTGAAAACAGCAATTTTATCGTGATTTCACAAAAATCCACCGTTTCCAACGTAAGAAACATGAATTTATCAGTTTGAATAGTTGAAAACAGCGTTTTTCTATGTTTTTGCAAGTTTAAAACAGCAATTTTATCGTGATTTCACAAAAATCCATCGTTTTGAACGTAAGAAACATGAATTTATCAGTTTGAATAGTTGAAAACAGCGTTTTTCTATGTTTTTGCAAGTTTAAAACAGCAATTTTATCGTCATTTCTCATAAATCGCCGTTTCGCACGAAAGAAACATGAATTTGTCAGTTTGAATAGTTCAAAACAGCGTTTTCTATGTTTTTGCAAGATTAAAACAGCAATTTTATCGTCATTTCTCTCAAATCGCCGTTGCACACGAAAGAAACACGAATTTGTCGGTTTGAATTGTTCAAAACAGCGTTTTTCTATGTTTTTGCAAGTTTAAAACAGCAATTTTATCGTCATTTCTCATAAATCGCCGTTTCGCACGAAAGAAACATGAATTTGTCAGTTTGAATAGTTCAAAACAGCGTTTCTCTATGTTTTTGAAAGTTTAAAACAGCAATTTTATCGTCATTTCTCATAAATCGCCGTTTCACACGAAAGAAACATGAATTTGTCAGTTTGAGTAGTTCAAAACAGCGTTTTTCTATGTTTTTGCAAGTTTAAAACAGCAATTTTATCTTCATTTCTCATAAATCGCCGTTTCGCACGAAAGAAACATGAATTTGTCAGTTTGAATAGTTAAAAACATCGTTTTTCAATGTTTTTGCAAGTTTAAAACAGCAATTTTAACGTGATTTCACAAAAATCCACCGTTTCCAACGTAAGAAACATGAATTTATCAGTTTGTATTGTTCAAAACAGCGTTTTTCTATGTTTTTGCAAGTTTAAAACAGCAATTTTATCGTGATTTCACAAAAATCAACCGTTTCAAACGTAAGAAACATGAATTTATCAGTTTGAATAGTTGAAAACAGCGTTTTTTTATGTTTTTGCAAGTTTAAAACAGCAATTTATCGTCATTTCTCATAAATCGCCGTTTCGCACGAAAGAAACATGTATTTGTCAGTTTGAATAGTTCAAAACAGCGTTTTTCTATGTTTTTGCAAATTTAAAACAGCAATTTTAAGGTCATTTCTCATAAATCGCCGTTTCGCACGAAAGAAACATGAATTTGTCAGTTTGAATAGTTCAAAACAGCGTTTTTCTATGTTTTTGCAAGTTGAAAACAGCAATTTTATCGTCATTTCTCATAAATCGCCGTTTCACACAAAAGAAACATGAATTTGTCAGTTTAAATAGTTCAAAACAGGGTTTTTCTATGTTATTGCAAGTTTAAAACAGCAATTTTATCGTCATTTCTCATAAATCGCCGTTTCCCACGAAAGAAACATGAATTTGTCAGTTTGAATAGTTCAAAACAGCGTTTTTCTATGTTTTTGCAAGTTTACAACAGCAATTTTATCGTAATTTCTCATAAATCGCCGTTTCGCACGGAAGAAACATGAATTTATCAGTTTGAATAGTTGAAAACAGCGTTTTTCTATGTTTTTGCAAGTTTAAAACAGCAATTTTATCGTCATTTCTCATAAATCGCCTTTTCGCACGAAAGAAACATCAATTTGTCAGTTTGAATAGTTGAAAACAGCGTTTTTCTATGTTTTTGCAAGTTTAAAACAGCAATTTTATCGTCATTTCTCATAAATCGCCGTTTCACACGAAAGAAACATGAATTTTCAGTTTGAATAGTTCAAAACAGCGTTTTTATATGTTTTTGCAAGTTTAAAACAGCAATTTTATCGTCATTTCTCATAATTTGCCGTTTCGCACGAAAGAAATATGAATTTATCAGTTTGAAAAGTTAAAAACAGCGTTTTTCTATGTTTTTGCAAGTTTAAAACAGCAATTTTATCGTCATTTCTCATATATCGCCGTTTCACATGAAAGAAACATGAATTTGTCAGTTTGAATAGTTCAAAACAGCGTTTTTCTATGTTTTTGCAAGTTTAAAACAGCAATTTTATAGTAATTTCTCATAAATCGTTGTTTTGCACGGAAGAAACATGAATTTGTCAGTTTGAATAGTTGAAAACATCGTTTTTCAATGTTTTTGCAAGTTTAAAACAGCACTTTTAACGTGATTTCACAAAAATCCATCGTTTCCAACGTAAAAAACATGAATTTATCAGTTTGAATAGTTCAAAACAGCGTTTTTCTATGTTTTTGCAAGTTTAAAACAGCAATTTTATCGTGATTTCACAAAAATCCACCGTTTCGAACGTAAGAAACATGAATTTATCATTTTGAATAGTTGAAAACAGCGTTTTTCTATGTTTTTGCAAGTTTAAAACAGCAATTTTATCGTCATTTCTCATAAATCGCCGTTTCGCACGAAAGAAAAATGAATTTGTCAGTTTGAATAGTTCAAAACAGCGTTTTTCTATGTTTTTGCAAGTTTAAAACAGCAATTTTATCGTCATTTCTCATAAATCGCCGTTTCACACGAAAGAAACATTGTTACATTATGATTTTTCTTACGCCCCCCCTTTATGCAACCCTGACGACTTTCCTGTAGTGAGTTATCGTGACCTGCTGACCCATTCTTCCAAGGAGAGTTGAACGAACTCGGCCGACGCCTTCGGGGAAAGTTTAAACACGCTCGTCAGATATTTTTGGAAAATCTTCGTTTTAACGTTTTTTTGCTTAGTCAGCAGCATGTGGAGTCGGACGTAAAATCTCGTATTTTGAGTAAAGTTTCGTATTTTTCGCATATTTTCCTTACTGAGGGATTTGTCCTACGTCGACTACTGTTCCGGGACTGTTGTTGTCCTTCCGATTGATTCGGGATATATTTTACACACTCCTGCAAAACAAAGCACACTTATTAGCCGCGCAACATCTCAGGTGAGATTTTTCAACATGCTGTACCTACCTATTTTGATTTCTACGGTTCCGCACACTAACGTCATCGTTGTTTTTAGGCTTTTTATTTTACGTATTATTTTTGCTCTACGTACTGCGTTATACGCACAATATTTACGTACGTTCTTTGAGTACGCTCATTTCACTGGGGAGTGAATAACACACATTGGAGATAAGAGACGTGAAACGAGTTCGACTTCCAAGGCGCACGCACTTCGCTTGAGCCTAGGGCGGTCCGACGACGTACCAGTTCCCGGCGCCGGACTCCGGCCCTGCCCGAGTGCCCACAACTGCCGACCGCCACTGCGGATCCTTCCGGACGCCGCCTGTTCGAGCTGTTCCTCTCTGAGGCCGCCAACCAGATAAGAACTTGAAGCACTATATTCTTGCACGTTCTATTTAGACCACGGCCTCTCCGTGTGTCAGTCATATTAGTATTTACAATATACTGTTGTGGTTCAACCCTAGGGAATAAGTTTTGGTATTATTTCTATCATTTATTGTATTATATTGTCAATCGTCCGTACTTACCATAATTATATGCACATCGCCGGATATTCAGCTAATCCGCGGGCGCATTACACTGTTAATTCTCATCACAGCTACAGTATACCCCTGCGGCGAATACTGGTTGGAGCTAACCTCAATTTTATTGATTTCACATCGCGATTGATCAATCCGCGCGTGACCTTCGAACTCAGTGACATTTCACTATCGCCTCCAGCGCCGCCCAGTATATGCGTAGCGCTACTGTACTATCCTGTTATATTCAAATTGCGCCGCGAACGGCACTACACATTATTTTGTACCACGTACGACGATTAAATATTTGTTATTGTTATATTTTGGCATTCTATTTGTCGCACACTACCGCCATCCCTTCTATATCGTCCTTCCCGTATCGTGGGGTGAATCACGTTATCTTGAGAAGCGAAAAACATTCACCTGGCGCCCTCAACAAGAAGAACTTTTCCCACACCCTAACTCTACCACTGGGTTACCTCTCTCTCAAGCCGCTTACACGGGTCCGCCCATCGAGGACATTTGTAACAACATGAATTTGTCAGTTTGAATAGTCAAAACAGCGTTTTTCTATGTTTTTGCAAGTTTAAAACAGCAATTTTATCGTCATTTCTCATAAATCGCCGTTTCGCACGAAAGAAACATGAATTTGTCAGTTTGAATAGTTCAAAACAGCGTTTTTCTATGTTTTGCAAGTTTAAAACAGCAATTTTATCGTCATTTCTCATAAATCGCCGTTTCACACGAAAGAAACATGAATTTGTCAGTTTGAATAGTTCAAAACAGCTTTTTCTATGTTTTTGCAAGTTTAAAACAGCAATTTTATCGTCATTTATCATAAATCGCCGTTTCGCACGAAAGAAACATGAATTTGTCAGTTTGAATAGTTCAAAACAGGGTTTTTTTATGTATTTGCAAGTTTAAAACAGCAATTTTATCGTCATTTCTCATAAGTCGCCGTTTCACACGAAGGAAACATGAATTTGTCAGTTTGAATAGTTCAAAACAGCGTTTTTCTATGTTTTTGCAAGTTTAAAACAGCACTTTTATCGTAATTTCTCATAAATCGCCGTTTCGCACGGAAGAAACATAAATTTGTCAGTTTGAATAGTTGAAAACAGCGTTTTTCAATGTTTTTGCAAGTTTAAAACAGCAATTTTATCATGATTTCACAAAAATCCACCGTTTGGAACGTAAGAAACATGAATTTATCAGTTTGAATAGTTGAAAACAGCGTTTTTCTATGTTTTTGCAAGTTTAAAACAGCAATTTTATCGTCATTTCTCATAAATCGCCGTTTCACACGAAAGAAACCTGAATTTATCAGTTTGAATAGTTCAAAACAGCGTTTTTCTATGTTTTTTCATGTTTAAAACAGCAATTTTATTGTCATTTCTCATAAATCGCCGTTTCACACGAAAGAAACATGAATTTGTCAGTTTAAATAGTTGAAAACAGCGTTTTTCTATGTTTTTGCAAGTTTAAAACAGCAATTTTATCGTCATTTCTCATAAATCGCCGTTTCGCACGAAAGAAACATGAATTTGTCAGTTTGAATAGTTCAAAACAGCGTTTTTCTATGTTTTTGCAAGTTTAAAACAGCAATTTTATCGTCATTTCTCATAAATCGCCGTTTCACACGAAAGAAACATGAATTTTCAGTTTGAATGGTTCAAAACAGCGTTTTTATATGTTTTTGCAAGTTTAAAACAGCAATTTTATCGTCATTTCTCATAAATCGCCGTTTCGCACGAAAGAAATATGAATTTATCAGTTTGAATAGTTAAAAACAGCGTTTTTCTATGTTTTTGCAAGTTTAAAACAGCAATTTTATCGTCATTTCTCATATATCGCCGTTTCACACGAAAGAAACATAAATTTGTCAGTTTGAATAGTTCAAAACAGCGTTTTTTTATGTTTTTGCAAGTTTAAAACAGCAATTTTATAGTAATTTCTCATAAATCGTTGTTTCGCACGGAAGAAACATGAATTTGTCAGTTTGAATAGTTGAAAACATCGTTTTTCAATGTTTTTGCAAGTTTAAAACAGCAATTTTAACGTGATTTCACAAAAATCCACCGTTTCCAACGTAAGAAACATGAATTTATCAGTTTGAATAGTTCAAAACAGCGTTTTTCTATGTTTTTGCAAGTTTAAAACAGCAATTTTATCGTGATTTCACAAAAATCCACCGTTTCGAACGTAAGAAACATGAATTTATCATTTTGAATAGTTGAAAACAGCGTTTTTCTATGTTTTTGCAAGTTTAAAACAGCAATTTTATCGTCATTTCTCATAAATCGCCGTTTCGCACGAAAGAAAAATGAATTTGTCAGTTTGAATAGTTCAAAACAGCGTTTTTCTATGTTTTTGCAAGTTTAAAACAGCAATTTTATCGTCATTTCTCATAAATCGCCGTTTCACACGAAAGAAACATGAATTTGTCAGTTTGAATAGTCAAAACAGCGTTTTTCTATGTTTTTGCAAGTTTAAAACAGCAAATTTTATCGTCATTTCTCATAAATCGCCGTTTCGCACGAAAGAAACATGAATTTGTCAGTTTGAATAGTTCAAAACAGCGTTTTTCTATGTTTTTGCAAGTTTAAAACAGCAATTTTATCGTCATTTCTCATAAATCGCCGTTTCACACGCAAGAAACATGAATTTGTCAGTTTGAATAGTTCAAAACAGCGTTTTTCTATGTTTTTGCAAGTTTAAAACAGCAATTTTATCGTCATTTATCATAAATCGCCGTTTCGCACGAAAGAAACATGAATTTGTCAGTTTGAATATTTCAAAACAGCGTTTTTCTATGTTTTTGCAAGTTTAAAACAGCAATTTTTTCGTCATTTCTCATAAATCGCCGTTTCGCACGAAAGAAACCTGAATTTGTCAGTTTGAATAGTTGAAAACAGCGTTTTTCAATGTTTTTGCAAGTTTAAAACAGCAATTTTATCGTGATTTCACAAAAATCCACCGTTTGGAACGTAAGAAACATGAATTTATCAGTTTGAATAGTTCAAAACAGCGTTTTTCTATGTTTTTGCAAGTTAAAAACAGCAATTTTATCGTCATTTCTCATAAATCGCCGTTTCGCACGAAAGAAACATGAATTTGGCAGTTTGAATAGTTCAAAACAGCGTTTTTCTATGTTTTTGCAAGTTTAAAACAGCAATTTTATCGTCATTTCTCATAAATCGCCGTTTTGCAAAGAAAGAAACATGAATTTGTCAGTTTGAATAGTTCAAAACAGCGTTTTTCTATGTTTTTGCAAGTTTAAAACAGCAATTTTATCGTCATTTCTCATAAATCGCCGTTTCACACGAAAGAAACATGAATTTGTCAGTTTGAATAGTTCAAAACAGCGTTTTTCTATGTTTTTGCAAGTTTAAAACAGCAATTTTATCGTCATTTCTCATAAATCGCCGTTTCGCACGAAAGAAACATGAATTTGTCAGTTAGAATAGTTCAAAACAGCGTTTTTTTATGTTTTTGCAAGTTTAAAACAGCAATTTTATCGTCATTTCTCATAAATCGCCGTTTCGCACTAAAGAAACATGAATTTGTCAGTTAGAATAGTTCAAAACAGCGTTTTTCTATGTTTTTGCAAGTTTAAAACAGCAATTTTAACGGGATTTCACAAAAATCCACCGTTTCCAACGTAAGAAACATGAATTTGTCAGTTTGAATAGTTCAAAACAGCGTTTTTTTATGTTTTTGCAAGTTTAAAACAGCAATTTTATCGTCATTTCTCATAAATCGCCGTTTCACACGAAAGAAACATGAATTTTCAGTTTGTATGGTTCAAAACAGCGTTTTTATATGTTTTTGCAAGTTTAAAACAGCAATTTTATCGTCATTTCTCATAAATCGCCGTTTCGCACGAAAGAAATATGAATTTATCAGTTTGAATAGTTAAAAACAGCGTTTTTCTATGTTTTTGCAAGTTTAAAACAGCAATTTTATCGTCATTTCTCATATATCGCCGTTTCACACGAAAGAAACATGAATTTGTCAGTTTGAATAGTTCAAAACAGCGTTTTTCTATGTTTTTGCAAGTTTAAAACAGCAATTTTATAGTAATTTCTCATAAATCGTTGTTTCGCACGGAAGAAACATGAATTTGTCAGTTTGAATAGTTGAAAACATCGTTTTTCAATGTTTTTGCAAGTTTAAAACAGCAATTTTAACGTGATTTCACAAAAATCCACCGTTTCCAACGTAAGAAACATCTATTTATCAGTTTGAATAGTTCAAAACAGCGTTTTTCTATGTTTTTGCAAGTTTAAAACAGCAATTTTATCGTCATTTCTCATAAATCGCCGTTTCACACGCAAGAAACATGAATTTGTCAGTTTGAATAGTTCAAAACAGCGTTTTTCTATGTTTTTGCAAGTTTAAAACAGCAATTTTATCGTCATTTATCATAAATCGCCGTTTCGCACGAAAGAAACATGAATTTGGCAGTTTGAATATTTCAAAACAGCGTTTTTCTATGTTTTTGCAAGTTTAAAACAGCAATTTTATCGTCATTTCTCATAAATCGCCGTTTCGCACGAAAGAAACCTGAATTTGTCAGTTTGAATAGTTGAAAACAGCGTTTTTCAATGTTTTTGCAAGTTTAAAACAGCAATTTTATCGTGATTTCACAAAAATCCACCGTTTGGAACGTAAGAAACATGAATTTATCAGTTTGAATAGTTCAAAACAGCGTTTTTCTATGTTTTTGCAAGTATAAAACAGCAATTTTATCGTCATTTATCATAAATCGCCGTTTCGCCCGAAAGAAACATAAATTTGTCAGTTTAAATAGTTCAAAACAGGGTTTTTCTATGTATTTGCAAGTTTAAAACAGCAATTTTATCGTCATTTCTCATAAGTCGCCGTTTCACACGAAAGAAACATGAATTTGTCAGTTTGAATAGTTCAAAACAGCGTTTTTCTAAGTTTTTGCAAGTTTAAAACAGCACTTTTATCGTAATTTCTCATAAATCGCCGTTTCGCACGGAAGAAACATAAATTTGTCAGTTTGAATAGTTGAAAACAGCGTTTTTCAATGTTTTTGCAAGTTTAAAACAGCAATTTTATCGTGATTTCACAAAAATCCACCGTTTGGAACGTAAGAAACATGAATTTATCAGTTTGAATAGTTGAAAACAGCGTTTTTCTATGTTTTTGCAAGTTTAAAACAGCAATTTTATCGTCATTTCTCATAAATCGCCGTTTCGCACGAAAGAAACATGAATTTGTCAGTTTGAATAGTTGAAAACAGCGTTTTTCTATGTTTTTGCAAGTTTAAAACAGCAATTTTATCGTCATTTCTCATAAATCGCCGTTTTACACGAAAGAAACATGAATTTTCAGTTTGAATAGTTCAAAACAGCGTTTTTATATGTTTTTGCAAGTTTAAAACAGCAATTTTATCGTCATTTCTCATAAATCGCCGTTTCGCACGAAAGGAATATGAATTTATCAGTTTGAATAGTTAAAAACAGCGTTTTTCTATGTTTTTGCAAGTTTAAAACAGCAATTTTATCGTCATTTCTCATATAACGCCGTTTCACACGAAAGAAACATGAATTTGTCAGTTTGAATAGTTCAAAACAGCGTTTTTCTATGTTTTTGCAAGTTTAAAACAGCAATTTTATAGTAATTTCTCATAAATCGTTGTTTCGCACGGAAGAAACATGAATTTGTCAGTTTGAATAGTTGAAAACATCGTTTTTCAATGTTTTTGCAAGTTTAAAACAGCAATTTTAACGTGATTTTACAAAAATCCACCGTTTCCAACGTAAGAAACATGAATTTATCAGTTTGAATAGTTCAAAACAGCGTTTTTCTATGTTTTTGCAAGTTTAAAACAGCAATTTTATCGTGATTTCAAAAAAATCCACCGTTTCGAACGTAAGAAACATGAATTTATCATTTTGAATAGTTGAAAACAGCGTTTTTCTATGTTTTTCAAGTTTAAAACAGCAATTTTATCGCCATTTCTCATAAATCGCCGTTTCGCACGAAAGAAAAATGAATTTGTCAGTTTGAATAGTTCAAAACAGCGTTTTTCTATGTTTTTGCAAGTTTAAAACAGCAATTTTATCGTCATTTCTCATATATCGCCGTTTCACACGAAAGAAACATGAATTTGTCAGTTTGAATAGTTCAAAACAGCGTTTTTCTATGTTTTTGCAAGTTTAAAACAGCATTTTTATAGTAATTTCTCATAAATCGTTGTTTCGCACGGAAGAAACATGAATTTGTCAGTTTGAATAGTTGAAAACATCGTTTTTCAATGTTTTTGCAAGTTTAAAACAGCAATTTTAACGTGATTTCACAAAAATCCACCGTTTCCAACGTAAGAAACATGAATTTATCAGTTTGAATAGTTCAAAACAGCGTTTTTCTATGTTTTTGCAAGTTTAAAACAGCAATTTTATCGTGATTTCACAAAAATCCACAGTTTCGAACGTAAGAAACATGAATTTATCAATTTGAATAGTTGAAAACAGCGTTTTTCTATGTTTTTGCAAGTTTAAAACAGCAATTTTATCGTCATTTCTCATAAATCGCCGTTTCGCACGAAAGAAAAATGAATTTGTCAGTTTGAATAGTTAAAAACAGCGTTTTTCTATGTTTTTACAAGTTTAAAACAGCAATTTTATCGTCATTTCTCATAAATCGCCGTTTCACACGAAAGAAACATGAATTTGTCAGTTTGAATAGTTCAAAACAGCGTTTTTCTATGTTTTTGCAAGTTTAAAACAGCAATTTTATCGTCATTTATCATAAATCGCCGTTTCGCACGAAAGAAACATGAATTTGTCAGTTTGAATAGTTCAAAACAGGGTTTTTCTATGTATTTGCAAGTTTAAAACAGCAATTTTATCGTCATTTCTCATAAGTCGCCGTTTCACACGAAAGAAACATGAATTTGTCAGTTTGAATAGTTCAAAACAGCGTTTTTCTATGTTTTTGCAAGTTTAAAACAGCAATTTTATCGTAATTTCTCATAAATCGCCGTTTCGCACGGAAGAAACATGAATTTGTCAGTTTGAATAGTTCAAAACATCGTTTTTCAATGTTTTTGCAAGTTTAAAAAAGCAATTTTAACGTGATTTCACAAAAATCCACCGTTTCCAACGTAAGAAACATGAATTTATCAGTTTGAATAGTTCAAAACAGCGTTTTTCTATGTTTTTGCAAGTTTAAAACAGCAATTTTATTGTGATTTCACAAAAATCCACCGTTTCGAACGTAAGAAACATGAATTTATCATTTTGAATAGTTGAAAACAGCGTTTTTCTATGTTTTTCAAGTTTAAAACAGCAATTTTATCGTCATTTCTCATAAATCGCCGTTTCGCACGAAAGAAAAATGAATTTGTCAGTTTGAATAGTTCAAAACAGCGTTTTTCTATGTTTTTGCAAGTTTAAAACAGCAATTTTATCGTCATTTCTCATATATCGCCGTTTCACACGAAAGAAACATGAATTTGTCAGTTTGAATAGTTCAAAACAGCGTTTTTCTATGTTTTTGCAAGTTTAAAACAGCAATTTTATAGTAATTTCTCATAAATCGTTGTTTCGCACGGAAGAAACATGAATTTGTCAGTTTGAATAGTTGAAAACATCGTTTTTCAATGTTTTTGCAAGTTTAAAACAGCAATTTTACACGTGATTTCACAAAAATCCACCGTTTCCAACGTAAGAAACATGAATTTATCAGTTTTAATAGTTCAAAACAGCGTTTTTCTATGTTTTTGCAAGTTTAAAACAGCAATTTTATCGTGATTTCACAAAAATCCACAGTTTCGAACGTAAGAAACATGAATTTATCATTTTGAATAGTTGAAAACAGCGTTTTTCTATGTTTTTGCAAGTTTAAAACAGCAATTTTATCGTCATTTCTCATAAATCGCCGTTTCGCACGAAAGAAAAATGAATTTGTCAGTTTGAATAGTTAAAAACAGCGTTTTTCTATGTTTTTGCAAGTTTAAAACAGCAATTTTATCGTCATTTCTCATAAATCGCCGTTTCACACGAAAGAAACATGAATTTGTCAGTTTGAATAGTTCAAAACAGCGTTTTTCTATGTTTTTGCAAGTTTAAAACAGCAATTTTATCGTCATTTATCATAAATCGCCGTTTCGCACGAAAGAAACATGAATTTGTCAGTTTGAATAGTTCAAAACAGGGTTTTTCTATGTATTTGCAAGTTTAAAACAGCAATTTTATCGTCATTTCTCATAAGTCGCCGTTTCACACGAAAGAAACATGAATTTGTCAGTTTGAATAGTTCAAAACAGCGTTTTTCTATGTTTTTGCAAGTTTAAAACAGCACTTTTATCGTAATTTCTCATAAATCGCCGTTTCGCACGAAAGAAACATAAATTTGTCAGTTTGAATAGTTGAAAACAGCGTTTTTCAATGTTTTTGCAAGTTTAAAACAGCAATTTTATCGTGATTTCACAAAAATCCACCGTTTGGAACGTAAGAAACATGAATTTATCAGTTTGAATAGTTGAAAACAGCGTTTTTCTATGTTTTTGCAAGTTTAAAACAGCAATTTTATCGTCATTTCTCATAAATCGCCGTTTTGCACGAAAGAAACATGAATTTGTCAGTTTGAATAGTTCAAAACAGCGTTTTTCTATGTTTTTGCAAGTTTAAAACAGCAATTTTATCGTCATTTCTCATAAATCGCCGTTTCACACGAAAGAAACATGAATTTTCAGTTTGAATGGTTCAAAACAGCGTTTTTATATGTTTTTGCAAGTTTAAAACAGCAATTTTATCGTCAATTCTCATAAATCGCCGTTTCGCACGAAAGAAATATGAATTTGTCAGTTAGAATAGTTCAAAACAGCGTTTTTCTATGTTTTTGCAAGTTTAAAACAGCAATTTTATCGTCATTTCTCATAAATCGCCGTTTCACACGCAAGAAACATGAATTTGTCAGTTTGAATAGTTCAAAACAGCGTTTTTCTATGTTTTTGCAAGTTGAAAACAGCAATTTTATCGTGATTTCACAAAAATCCACCGTTTCCAACGTAAGAAACATGAATTTATCAGTTTGAATAGTTGAAAACAGCGTTTTTCTATGTTTTTGCAAGTTTAAAACAGCAATTTTATCTTGATTTCACAAAAATCCACCGTTTCGAACGTGAGAAACATGAATTTATCAGTTTGAATAGTTGAAAACAGCGTTTTTCTATGTTTTTGCAAGTTTAAAACAGCAATTTTATCGTCATTTCTCATAAATCGCCGTTTCGCACGAAAGAAACATGAATTTGTCAGTTTGAATAGTTCAAAACAGCGTTTTTCTATGTTTTTGCAAGATTAAAACAGCAATTTTATCGTCATTTCTCATAAATCGCCGTTTCACACGAAAGAAACACGAATTTGTCAGTTTGAATAGTTCAAAACAGCGTTTTTCTATGTTTTTGCAAGTTTAAAACAGCAATTTTATCGTTATTTCTCATAAATCGCCGTTTCGCACGAAAGAAACATGAATTTGTCAGTTTGAATAGTTCAAAACAGCGTTTTTCTATGTTTTTGCAAGTTTAAAACAGCAATTTTATCGTCATTTCTCATAAATCGCCGTTTCACACGAAAGAAACATGAATTTGTCAGTCTGAATAGTTCAAAACAGCGTTTTTCTATGTTTTTGCAAGTTTAAAACAGCAATTTTATCGTAATTTCTCATAAATCGCCGTTTCGCACGGAAGAAACATGAATTTGTCAGTTTGAATAGTTGAAAACAGCGTTTTTCAATGTTTTTGCAAGTTTAAAACAGCAATTTCATCGTGATTTCACAAAAATCCACCGTTTGGAACGTAAGAAACATGAAATTATCAGTTTGAATAGTTGAAAACAGCGTTTTTCTATGTTTTTGCAAGTTTAAAACAGCAATTTTATCGTAATTTCTCATAAATCGCCGTTTCGCACGGAAGAAACATGAATTTGTCAGTTTGAATAGTTGAAAACAGCGTTTTTCAATGTTTTTCCAAGTTTAAAACAGCAATTTTATCGTTATTTCACAAAAATCCACCGTTTGGAACGTAAGAAACATGAATTTATCAGTTTGAATAGTTGAAAACAGCGTTTTTCTATGTTTTTGCAAGTTTAAAACAGCAATTTTATCGTCATTTCTCATAAATCGCCGTTTCGCACAAAAGAAACACGATTTTGTCAGTTTGAATAGTTCAAAACAGCGTTTTTCTATGTTTTTGCAAGATTAAAACAGCAATTCTATCGTCATTTCTCATAAATCGCCGTTTCACACGAAAGAAACACGAATTTGTCAGTTTGAATAGTTCAAAACAGCGTTTTTCTATGTTTTTGCAAGTTTAAAACAGCAATTTTATCGTCATTTCTCATAAATCGCCGTTTCGCACAAAAGAAACATGAATTTGTCAGTTTGAATAGTTCAAAACAGCGTTTTTCTATGTTTTTGCAAGTTTAAAACAGCAATTTTATCGTCATTTCTCATAAATCGCCGTTTCACACGAAAGAAACATGAATTTGTCAGTTTGAATAGTTCAAAACAGCGTTTTTCTATGTTTTTGCAAGTTTAAAACAGCAATTTTACACGTGATTTCACAAAAATCCACCGTTTCCAACGTAAGAAACATGAATTTATCAGTTTGAATAGTTCAAAACGGCGTTTTTCTATGTTTTTGCAAGTTTAAAACAGCAATTTTATCGTGATTTCACAAAAATCCACAGTTTCGAACGTAAGAAACATGAATTTATCATTTTGAATAGTTGAAAACAGCGTTTTTCTATGTTTTTGCAAGTTTAAAACAGCAATTTTATCGTCATTTCTCATAAATCGCCGTTTCGCACGAAAGAAAAATGAATTTGTCAGTTTGAATAGTTAAAAACAGCGTTTTTCTATGTTTTTGCAAGTTTAAAACAGCAATTTTATCGTCATTTCTCATAAATCGCCGTTTCACACGAAAGAAACATGAATTTGTCAGTTTGAATAGTTCAAAACAGCGTTTTTCTATGTTTTTGCAAGTTTAAAACAGCAATTTTATCGTCATTTATCATAAATCGCCGTTTCGCACGAAAGAAACATGAATTTGTCAGTTTGAATAGTTCAAAACAGGGTTTTTCTATGTATTTGCAAGTTTAAAACAGCAATTTTATCGTCATTTCTCATAAGTCGCCGTTTCACACGAAAGAAACATGAATTTGTCAGTTTGAATAGTTCAAAACAGCGTTTTTCTATGTTTTTGCAAGTTTAAAACAGCACTTTTATCGTAATTTCTCATAAATCGCCGTTTCGCACGAAAGAAACATAAATTTGTCAGTTTGAATAGTTGAAAACAGCGTTTTTCAATGTTTTTGCAAGTTTAAAACAGCAATTTTATCGTGATTTCACAAAAATCCACCGTTTGGAACGTAAGAAACATGAATTTATCAGTTTGAATAGTTGAAAACAGCGTTTTTCTATGTTTTTGCAAGTTTAAAACAGCAATTTTATCGTCATTTCTCATAAATCGCCGTTTCGCACGAAAGAAACATGAATTTGTCAGTTTGAATAGTTCAAAACAGCGTTTTCCTATGTTTTTGCAAGTTTAAAACAGCAATTTTATCGTCATTTCTCATAAATCGCCGTTTCACACGAAAGAAACATGAATTTTCAGTTTGAATGGTTCAAAACAGCGTTTTTATATGTTTTTGCAAGTTTAAAACAGCAATTTTATCGTCAATTCCCATAAATCGCCGTTTCGCACGAAAGAAATATGAATTTATCAGTTTGAATAGTTAAAAACAGCGTTTTTCTATGTTTTTGCAAGTTTAAAACAGCAATTTTATCTTCATTTCTCATATATCGCCGTTTCACACGAAAGAAACATGAATTTGTCAGTTTGAATAGTACAAAACAGCGTTTTTCTATGTTTTTGCAAGTTTGAAACAGCAATTTTATAGTAATTTCTCATAAATCGTTGTTTCGCACGGAAGAAACATGAATTTGTCAGTTTGAATAGTTGAAAACATCGTTTTTCAATGTTTTTGCAAGTTTAAAACAGCAATTTTAACGTGATTTCACAAAAATCCACCGTTTCCAACGTAAGAAACATGAATTTATCAGTTTGAATAGTTCAAAACAGCGTTTTTCTATGTTTTTGCAAGTTTAAAACAGCAATTTTATCGTGATTTCACAAAAATCCACCGTTTCGAACGTAAGAAACATGAATTTATCATTTTGAATAGTTCAAAACAGCGTTTTTCTATGTTTTTGCAAGTTTAAAACAGCAATTTTATCGTCATTTCTCATAAATCGCCGTTTCACACGAAAGAAACATGAATTTGTCAGTTTGAATAGTCAAAACAGCGTTTTTCTATGTTTTTGCAAGTTTAAAACAGCAATTTTATCGTCATTTCTCATAAATCGCCGTTTCGCACGAAAGAAACATGAATTTGTCAGTTAGAATAGTTCAAAACAGCGTTTTTCTATGTTTTTGCAAGTTTAAAACAGCAATTTTATCGTCATTTCTCATAAATCGCCGTTTCACACGCAAGAAACATGAATTTGTCAGTTTGAATAGTTCAAAACAGCGTTTTTCTATGTTTTTGCAAGTTGAAAACAGCAATTTTATCGTGATTTCACAAAAATCCACCGTTTCGAACGTAAGAAACATGAATTTATCAGTTTGAATAGTTGAAAACAGCGTTTTTCTATGTTTTTGCAAGTTTAAAACAGCAATTTTATCTTGATTTCACAAAAATCCACCGTTTCGAACGTGAGAAACATGAATTTATCAGTTTGAATACTTGAAAACAGCGTTTTTCTATGTTTTTGCAAGTTTAAAACAGCAATTTTATCGTCATTTCTCATAAATCGCCGTTTCGCACGAAAGAAACATGAATTTGTCAGTTTAAATAGTTCAAAACAGCGTTTTTCTATGTTTTTGCAAGATTAAAACAGCAATTTTATCGTCATTTCTCATAAATCGCCGTTTCACACGAAAGAAACACGAATTTGTCAGTTTGAATAGTTCAAAAGAGCGTTTTTCTATGTTTTTGCAAGTTTAAAACAGCAATTTTATCGTTATTTCTCATAAATCGCCGTTTCGCACGAAAGAAACATGAATTTGTCAGTTTGAATAGTTCAAAACAGCGTTTTTCTATGTTTTTGCAAGTTTAAAACAGCAATTTTATCGTCATTTCTCATAAATCGCCGTTTCACACGAAAGAAACATGAATTTGTCAGTCTGAATAGTTCAAAACAGCGTTTTTCTATGTTTTTGCAAGTTTAAAACAGCAATTTTATCGTAATTTCTCATAAATCGCCGTTTCGCACGGAAGAAACATGAATTTGTCAGTTTGAATAGTTGAAAACAGCGTTTTTCAATGTTTTTGCAAGTTTAAAACAGCAATTTCATCGTGATTTCACAAAAATCCACCGTTTGGAACGTAAGAAACATGAAATTATCAGTTTGAATAGTTGAAAACAGCGTTTTTCTATGTTTTTGCAAGTTTAAAACAGCAATTTTATCGTAATTTCTCATAAATCGCCGTTTCGCACGGAAGAAACATGAATTTGTCAGTTTGAATAGTTGAAAACAGCGTTTTTCAATGTTTTTCCAAGTTTAAAACAGCAATTTTATCGTGATTTCACAAAAATCCACCGTTTGGAACGTAAGAAACATGAATTTATCAGTTTGAATAGTTGAAAACAGCGTTTTTCTATGTTTTTGCAAGTTTAAAACAGCAATTTTATCGTCATTTCTCATAAATCGCCGTTTCGCACGAAAGAAACACGATTTTGTCAGTTTGAATAGTTCAAAACAGCGTTTTTCTATGTTTTTGCAAGATTAAAACAGCAATTCTATCGTCATTTCTCATAAATCGCCGTTTCACACGAAAGAAACACGAATTTGTCAGTTTGAATAGTTCAAAACAGCGTTTTTCTATGTTTTTGCAAGTTTAAAACAGCAATTTTATCGTCATTTCTCATAAATCGCCGTTTCGCACAAAAGAAACATGAATTTGTCAGTTTGAATAGTTCAAAACAGCGTTTTTCTATGTTTTTGCAAGTTTAAAACAGCAATTTTATCGTCATTTCTCATAAATCGCCGTTTCACACGAAAGAAACATGAATTTGTCAGTTTGAATAGTTCAAAACAGCGTTTTTCTATGTTTTTGCAAGTTTAAAACAGCAATTTAATCGTAATTTCTCATAAATAGCCGTTTCGCACGGAAGAAACATGAATTTGTCAGTTTGAATAGTTGAAAACAGCGTTTTTCAATGTTTTTGCAAGTTTAAAACAGCAATTTCATCGTGATTTCACAAAAATCCACCGTTTGGAACGTAAGAAACATGAAATTATAAGTTTGAATAGTTGAAAACAGCGTTTTTCTATGTTTTTGCAAGTTTAAAACAGCAATTTTATCGTCATTTCTCATAAATCGCCGTTTCGCACGAAAGAAACATGAATTTGTCAGTTTGAATAGTTCAAAACAGCGTTTTTCTAAGTTTTTGCAAGTTTAAAACAGCAATTTTATCGCCATTTCTCATAAATCGCCGTTTCACACGAAAGAAACATGAATTTGTCCGTTTGAATAGTTCAAAACAGCGTTTTTCTATGTTTTTGCAAGTTTAAAACAGCAATTTTATCGTCATTTCTCATTAATCGCCGTTTCACACGAAAGAAACATGAATTTATAAATAAATAAATAAAATAAATATATCATCACGCCTTTTACCCATTACGGGTGTGGCACTCTGCTTAAGCAGATCTCGGTAGGTGATATATTTTTTCGTATGAAGTGCGGTTACCAGCCGTCAACTCATAGCCCCCAAGGATGATAGTGGAGGGGGAACCACAGGGGTAAATTTATATTTGTAACTGTCGGCAGTGGGATTCGAACTGAGGATCTCACGATCCACAGTCCGACACGTTACCACGGAGCTATTTACCCCATGAATTTGTCAGTTTGAATAGTCAAAACAGCGTTTTTCTATGTTTTTGCAAGTTTAAAACAGCAATTTTATCGTCATTTCTCATAAAGCGCGTTTCACACGAAAGAAACATGAATTTGTCCGTTTGAATAGTTCAAAACAGCGTTTTTCTATGTTTTTGCAAGTTTAAAACAGCAATTTTATCGTCATTTCTCATAAATCGCCGTTTCACACGCAAGAAACATGAATTTGTCAGTTTGAATAGTTCAAAACAGCGTTTTTCTATGTTTTTGCAAGTTTAAAACAGCAATTTTATCGTCATTTATCATAAATCGCCGTTTCGCACGAAAGAAACATGAATTTGTCAGTTTAAATATTTCAAAACAGCGTTTTTCTATGTTTTTGCAAGTTTAAAACAGCAATTTTATCGTCATTTCTCATAAATCGCCGTTTCGCACGAAAGAAACCTGAATTTGTCAGTTTGAATAGTTGAAAACAGCGTTTTTCAATGTTTTTGCAAGTTTAAAACAGCAATTTCATCGTGATTTCACAAAAATCCACCGTTGGGAACGTAAGAAACATGAAATTATCAGTTTGAATAGTTCAAAACAGCGTTTTTCTATGTTTTTGCAAGTTTAAAACAGCAATTTTATCGTAATTTCTCATAAATAGCCGTTTCGCACGGAAGAAACATGAATTTGTCAGTTTGAATAGTTGAAAACAGCGTTTTTCAATGTTTTTGCAAGTTTAAAACAGCAATTTCATCGTGATTTCACAAAAATCCACCGTTTGGAACGTAAGAAACATGAAATTATAAGTTTGAATAGTTGAAAACAGCGTTTTTCTATGTTTTTGCAAGTTTAAAACAGCAATTTTATCGTCATTTCTCATAAATCGCCGTTTCGCACGAAAGAAACATGAATTTGTCAGTTTGAATAGTTCAAAACAGCGTTTTTCTAAGTTTTTGCAAGTTTAAAACAGCAATTTTATCGCCATTTCTCATAAATCGCCGTTTCACACGAAAGAAACATGAATTTGTCCGTTTGAATAGTTCAAAACAGCGTTTTTCTATGTTTTTGCAAGTTTAAAACAGCAATTTTATCGTCATTTCTCATTAATCGCCGTTTCACACGAAAGAAACATGAATTTATAAATAAATAAATAAAATAAATATATCATCACGCCTTTTACCCATTACGGGTGTGGCACTCTGCTTACGCAGATCTCGGTAGGTGATATATTTTTTCGTATGAAGTGCGGTTACCAGCCGTCAACTCATAGCCCCCAAGGATGATAGTGGAGGGGGAACCACAGGGGTAAATTTATATTTGTAACTGTCGGCAGTGGGATTCGAACTGAGGATCTCACGATCCACAGTCCGACACGTTACCACGGAGCTATTTACCCCATGAATTTGTCAGTTTGAATAGTCAAAACAGCGTTTTTCTATGTTTTTGCAAGTTTAAAACAGCAATTTTATCGTCATTTCTCATAAAGCGCGTTTCACACGAAAGAAACATGAATTTTTCCGTTTGAATAGTTCAAAACAGCGTTTTTCTATGTTTTTGCAAGTTTAAAACAGCAATTTTATCGTGATTTCACAAAAATCCACCGTTTTTAACGTAAGAAACATGAATTTATCAGTTTGAATAGTTGAAAACAGCGTTTTTCTATGTTTTTGCAAGTTTAAAACAGCAATTTTATCGTGATTTCACAAAAATCCACCGTTTCCAACGTAAGAAACATGAATTTATCAGTTTGAATAGTTGAAAACAGCGTTTTTCTATGTTTTTGCAAGTTTAAAACAGCAACTTTATCGTGATTTCACAAAAATCCACCGTTTCGAACGTAAGAAACATGAATTTATCAGTTTGAATAGTTGAAAACAGCGTTTTTCTATGTTTTTGCAAGTTTAAAACAGCAATTTTATCGTCATTTCTCATAAATCGCCGTTTCGCACGAAAGAAACATGAATTTGTCAGTTTGAATAGTTCAAAACAGCGTTTTTCTATGTTTTTGCAAGTTTAAAACAGCAATTTTATCGTCATTTCTCATAAATCGCCGTTTCACACGAAAGAAACATGAATTTGTCAGTTTGAATAGTTTAAAACAGCGTTTTTCTATGTTTTTGCAAGTTTAAAACAGCAATTTTATCGTCATTTCTCATAAATCGCCGTTTCGCACGGAAGAAACATGAATTTGTCAGTTTGAATAGTTAAAAACATCGTTTTTCAATGTTTTTGCAAGTTTAAAACAGCAATTTTAACGTGATTTCACAAAAATCCACCGTTTCGAGCGTAAGAAACATGAATTTGTCAGTTTGAATAGTTCAAAACAGCGTTTTTCTATGTTTTTGCAAGTTTAAAACAGCAATTTTATCGTCATTTCTCATAAATCGCCGTTTCACACGAAAGAAACATGAATTTGTCAGTTTGAATAGTTCAAAACAGCGTTTTTCTATGTTTTTGCAAGTTTAAAACAACAATTTTATAGTAATTTCTCATAAATCGTTGTTTCGCACGGAAGAAACATTAATTTGTCAGTTTGAATTGTTGAAAACAGCGTTTTTTTATGTTCTTGCAAGTTTAAAACATCAATTTTATCGTCATTTATCATAAATCGCCGTTTCGCACGAAAGAAACATGAATTTGTCAGTTTGAATAGTTCAAAACAGGGTTTTTTTATGTTTTTGCAAGTTTAAAACAGCAATTTTATCGTAATTTCTCATAAATCGCCGTTTCGCACGAAAGAAACATGAATTTGTCAGTTTGAATAGTTCAAAACAGCGTTTTTTTATGTTTTTGCAAGTTGAAAACAGCATTTTTATCGTCATTTCTCATAAATCGCCGTTTCACACGAAAGAAACATGAATTTGTCAGTTTGAACAGTTCAAAACAGGGTTTTTCTATGTTTTTGCAAGTTTAAAACAGCAATTTTATCGTCATTTCTCATAAATCGCAGTTTCACACGAAAGAAACATGAATTTGTCAGTTTGAATAGTTCAAAACAGCGTTTTTTTATGTTTTTGCAAGTTTAAAACAGCAATATTATCGTAATTTCTCATAAATCGCCGTTTCGCACGAAAGAAACATGAATTTGTCAGTTTGAATATTTTAAAACAGGGTTTTTCTATGTTTTTGCAAGTTTAGAACAGCAATTTTATCGTCATTTATCATAAATAGCCGTTTCGCACGAAAGAAACATGAATTTGTCAGTTTGAATAGTTCAAAACAGCGTTTTCCTATGTTTTTGCAAGTTTAAAACAGCAATTTTATAGAAATTTCTCATAAATCGTTGTTTCGCACGGAAGAAACATGAATTTGTCAGTTTGAATAGTTGAAAACAACGTTTTTCAATGTTTTTGCAAGTTTAAACAGCAATTTTATCGTGATTTCACAAAAATCCACCGTTTGGAACGTAAGAAACATGAATTTATCAGTTTGAATAGTTGAAAATAGCGTTTTTCTATGTTTTTGCAAGTTTAAAACAGCAATTTTATCGTAATTTCTCATAAATCGCCGTTTCGCACGAAAGAAACATGAATTTGTCAGTTTGAATAGTTCAAAACAGCGTTTTTCTATGTTTTTGCAAGTTGAAAACAGCAATTTTATCGTCATTTCTCATAAATCGCCGTTTCACACGAAAGAAACATGAATTTGTCAGTTTGAATAGTTCAAAACAGCGTTTATCTATGTTTTTGCAAGTTTAAAACAGCAATTTTATCGTCATTTCTCATAAATCGCCGTTTCACATGAAAGAAACATGAATTTGTCAGTTTGAATAGTTCAAAACAGCGTTTTTCTATGTTTTTGCAAGTTTAAAACAGCAATTTTATCGTAATTACTCATAAATCGTTGTTTCGCACGGAAGAAACATGAATTTGTCAGTTTAAATAGTTGAAAACAGCGTTTTTCTATGTTTTTGCAAGTTTAAAACAGCAATTTTATCGTCATTTCTCATAAATCGCCGTTTCGCACGAAAGAAACATGAATTTGTCAGTTTGAATAGTTCAAAACAGCGTTTTTCTATGTTTTTGCAAGTTTAAAACAGCAATTTTATCGTGATTTCACAAAATTCAACCGTTTGGAACGTAAGAAACATGAATTTATCAGTTTGAATAATTGAAAACAGCGTTTTTCTATGTTTTTGCAAGTTTAAAACAGCAATTTTATCGTAATTTCTCATAAATCGCCGTTTCGCACGAAAGAAACATGAATTTGTCAGTTTGAATAGTTCAAAACAGCGTTTTTCTATGTTTTTGCAAGTTGAAAACAGCAATTTTATCGTCATTTCTCATAAATCGCCGTTTCACACGAAAGAAACATGAATTTGTCAGTTTGAATAGTTCAAAACAGGGTTTTTCTATGTTTTTGCAAGTTTAAAACAGCAATTTTATCGTCATTTCTCATAAATCGCCGTTTCACACGAAAGAAACATGAATTTGTCAGTTTGAATAGTTCAAAACAGCGTTTTTCTATGTTTTTGCAAGTTTAAACAGCAATTTTATCGTAATTTCTTATAAATCGCCGTTTCGCACGAAAGAAACATGAATTTGTCAGTTTGAATATTTCAAAACAGGGTTTTTCTATGTTTTTGCAAGTTTAAAACAGCAATTTTATCGTCATTTATCATAAATCGCCGTTTCGCACGAAAGAAACATGAATTTGTCAGTTTGAATAGTTCAAAACAGCGTTTTCCTATGCTTTTGCAAGTTTAAAACAGCAATTTTATAGTAATTTCTCATAAATCGTTGTTTCGCACGGAAGAAACATGAATTTGTCAGTTTGAATAGTTGAAAACAACGTTTTTCAATGTTTTTGCAAGTTTAAACAGCAATTTTATCGTGATTTCACAAAAATCCACCGTTTGGAACGTAAGAAACATGAATTTATCAGTTTGAATAGTTGAAAATAGCGTTTTTCTATGTTTTTGCAAGTTTAAAACAGCAATTTTATCGTAATTTCTCATAAATCGCCGTTTCGCACGAAAGAAACATGAATTTGTCAGTTTGAATAGTTCAAAACAGCGTTTTTCTATGTTTTTGCAAGTTGAAAACAGCAATTTTATCGTCATTTCTCATAAATCGCCGTTTCACACGAAAGAAACATGAATTTGTCAGTTTGAATAGTTCAAAACAGCGTTTATCTATGTTTTTGCAAGTTTAAAACAGCAATTTTGTCGTCATTTCTCATAAATCGCCGTTTCACATGAAAGAAACATGAATTTGTCAGTTTGAATAGTTCAAAACAGCGTTTTTCTATGTTTTTGCAAGTTTAAAACAGCAATTTTATCGTAATTACTCATAAATCGTTGTTTCGCACAGAAGAAACATGAATTTGTCAGTTTAAATAGTTGAAAACAGCGTTTTTCTATGTTTTTGCAAGTTTAAAACAGCAATTTTATCGTCATTTCTCATAAATCGCCGTTTCGCACGAAAGAAACATGAATTTGTCAGTTTGAATAGTTCAAAACAGCGTTTTTCTATGTTTTTGCAAGTTTAAAACAGCAATTTTATCGTGATTTCACAAAATTCCACCGTTTGGAACGTAAGAAACATGAATTTATCAGTTTGAATAGTTGAAAACAGCGTTTTTCTATGTTTTTGCAAGTTTAAAACAGCAATTTTATCGTAATTTCTCATAAATCGCCGTTTCGCACGAAAGAAACATGAATTTGTCAGTTTGAATAGTTCAAAACAGCGTTTTTCTATGTTTTTTCAAGTTGAAAACAGAAATTTTATCGTCATTTCTCATAAATCGCCGTTTCACACGAAAGAAACATGAATTTGTCAGTTTGAATAGTTCAAAACAGGGTTTTTCTATGTTTTTGCAAGTTTAAAACAGCAATTTTATCGTCATTTCTCATAAATCGCCGTTTCACACGAAAGAAACATGAATTTGTCAGTTTGAATAGTTCAAAACAGCGTTTTTCTATGTTTTTGCAAGTTTAAACAGCAATTTTATCGTAATTTCTTATAAATCGCCGTTTCGCACGAAAGAAACATGAATTTGTCAGTTTGAATATTTCAAAACAGGGTTTTTCTATGTTTTTGCAAGTTTAAAACAGCAATTTTATCGTCATTTATCATAAATCGCCGTTTCGCACGAAAGAAACATGAATTTGTCAGTTTGAATAGTTCAAAACAGCGTTTTCCTATGCTTTTGCAAGTTTAAAACAGCAATTTTATAGTAATTTCTCATAAATCGTTGTTTCGCATGGAAGAAACATGAATTTGTCAGTTTGAATAGTTGAAAACAACGTTTTTCAATGTTTTTGCAAGTTTAAAACAGCAATTTTATCGTGATTTCACGAAAATTAACCGTTTGGAACGTAAGAAACATGAATTTATCAGTTTGAATAGTTGAAAACAGCGTTTTTCTATGTTTTTGCAAGTTTAAAACAGCAATTTTATCGTCATTTCTCATAAATCGCCGTTTCGCACGAAAGAAACATGAATTTGTCAGTTTAAATAGTTTAAAACAGCGTTTTTCTATGTTTTTGCAAGTTTAAAACAGCAATTTTATCGTCATTTCTCATAAATCGCCGTTTCACACGAAAGAAACATGAATTTGTCAGTTTAAATAGTTCAAAACAGCGTTTTTCTATGTTTTTGCAAGTTTAAAACAGCAATTTTATCGTAATTTCTCATAAATCGCCGTTTCGAACGGAAGAAACATGAATTTATCAGTTTGAATAGTTGAAAACAGCGTTTTTCTATGTTTTTGCAAGTTTAAAACAGCAATTTTATCGTGATTTCACAAAAATCCACCGTTTGGAACGTAAGAAACATGAATTTATCAGTTTGAATAGTTGAAAACAGCGTTTTTTTATGTTTTTGCAAGTTTAAAACAGCAATTTTATCGTAATTTCTCATATATCGCCGTTTCGCACGAAAGAAACATGAATTTGTCAGTTTGAATAGTTCAAAACAGCGTTTTTCTATGTTTTTGCAAGTTGAAAACAGCAATTTTATCGTCATTTCTCATAAATCGCCGTTTCACACGAAAGAAACATGAATTTGTCAGTTTGAATAGTTCAAAACAGGGTTTTTCTATGTTTTTGCAAGTTTAAAACAGCAATTTTATCGTCATTTCTCATAAATCGCCGTTTCACACGAAAGAAACATGAATTTGTCAGTTTGAATAGTTCAAAACAGCGTTTTTCTATGTTTTTGCAAGTTTAAACAGCAATTTTATCGTAATTTCTCATAAATCGCCGTTTTGCACGAAAGAAACATGAATTTGTCAGTTTGAATATTTCAAAACAGGGTTTTTCTATGTTTTTGCAAGTTTAAAACAGCAATTTTATCGTCATTTCTCATAAATCGCCGTTTCGCACGAAAGAAACATGAATTTGTCAGTTTGAATAGTTCAAAACAGCGTTTTTCTATGTTTTTGCAAGTTGAAAACAGCAATTTTATCGTCATTTCTCATAAATCGCCGTTTCGCACGAAAGAAACATGAATTTGTCAGTTTGAATAGTTCAAAACAGCGTTTTTCTATGTTTTTGCAAGTTTAAAACAGCAATTTTATCGTGATTTCACAAAATTCAACCGTTTGGAACGTAAGAAACATGAATTTATCAGTTTGAATAATTGAAAACAGCGTTTTTCTATGTTTTTGCAAGTTTAAAACAGCAATTTTATCGTAATTTCTCATAAATCGCCGTTTCGCACGAAAGAAACATGAATTTGTCAGTTTGAATAGTTCAAAACAGCGTTTTTCTATGTTTTTGCAAGTTGAAAACAGCAATTTTATCGTCATTTCTCATAAATCGCCGTTTCACACGAAAGAAACATGAATTTGTCAGTTTGAATAGTTCAAAACAGGGTTTTTCTATGTTTTTGCAAGTTTAAAACAGCAATTTTATCGTCATTTCTCATAAATCGCCGTTTCACACGAAAGAAACATGAATTTGTCAGTTTGAATAGTTCAAAACAGCGTTTTTCTATGTTTTTGCAAGTTTAAACAGCAATTTTATCGTAATTTCTTATAAATCGCCGTTTCGCACGAAAGAAACATGAATTTGTCAGTTTGAATATTTCAAAACAGGGTTTTTCTATGTTTTTGCAAGTTTAAAACAGCAATTTTATCGTCATTTATCATAAATCGCCGTTTCGCACGAAAGAAACATGAATTTGTCAGTTTGAATAGTTCAAAACAGCGTTTTCCTATGCTTTTGCAAGTTTAAAACAGCAATTTTATAGTAATTTCTCATAAATCGTTGTTTCGCACGGAAGAAACATGAATTTGTCAGTTTGAATAGTTGAAAACAACGTTTTTCAATGTTTTTGCAAGTTTAAACAGCAATTTTATCGTGATTTCACAAAAATCCACCGTTTGGAACGTAAGAAACATGAATTTATCAGTTTGAATAGTTGAAAATAGCGTTTTTCTATGTTTTTGCAAGTTTAAAACAGCAATTTTATCGTAATTTCTCATAAATCGCCGTTTCGCACGAAAGAAACATGAATTTGTCAGTTTGAATAGTTCAAAACAGCGTTTTTCTATGTTTTTGCAAGTTGAAAACAGCAATTTTATCGTCATTTCTCATAAATCGCCGTTTCACACGAAAGAAACATGAATTTGTCAGTTTGAATAGTTCAAAACAGCGTTTATCTATGTTTTTGCAAGTTTAAAACAGCAATTTTGTCGTCATTTCTCATAAATCGCCGTTTCACATGAAAGAAACATGAATTTGTCAGTTTGAATAGTTCAAAACAGCGTTTTTCTATGTTTTTGCAAGTTTAAAACAGCAATTTTATCGTAATTACTCATAAATCGTTGTTTCGCACGGAAGAAACATGAATTTGTCAGTTTAAATAGTTGAAAACAGCGTTTTTCTATGTTTTTGCAAGTTTAAAACAGCAATTTTATCGTCATTTCTCATAAATCGCCGTTTCGCACGAAAGAAACATGAATTTGTCAGTTTGAATAGTTCAAAACAGCGTTTTTCTATGTTTTTGCAAGTTTAAAACAGCAATTTTATCGTGATTTCACAAAATTCCACCGTTTGGAACGTAAGAAACATGAATTTATCAGTTTGAATAGTTGAAAACAGCGTTTTTCTATGTTTTTGCAAGTTTAAAACAGCAATTTTATCGTAATTTCTCATAAATCGCCGTTTCGCACGAAAGAAACATGAATTTGTCAGTTTGAATAGTTCAAAACAGCGTTTTTCTATGTTTTTTCAAGTTGAAAACAGCAATTTTATCGTCATTTCTCATAAATCGCCGTTTCACACGAAAGAAACATGAATTTGTCAGTTTGAATAGTTCAAAACAGGGTTTTTCTATGTTTTTGCAAGTTTAAAACAGCAATTTTATCGTCATTTCTCATAAATCGCCGTTTCACACGAAAGAAACATGAATTTGTCAGTTTGAATAGTTCAAAACAGCGTTTTTCTATGTTTTTGCAAGTTTAAACAGCAATTTTATCGTAATTTCTTATAAATCGCCGTTTCGCACGAAAGAAACATGAATTTGTCAGTTTGAATATTTCAAAACAGGGTTTTTCTATGTTTTTGCAAGTTTAAAACAGCAATTTTATCGTCATTTATCATAAATCGCCGTTTCGCACGAAAGAAACATGAATTTGTCAGTTTGAATAGTTCAAAACAGCGTTTTCCTATGCTTTTGCAAGTTTAAAACAGCAATTTTATAGTAATTTCTCATAAATCGTTGTTTCGCATGGAAGAAACATGAATTTGTCAGTTTGAATAGTTGAAAACAACGTTTTTCAATGTTTTTGCAAGTTTAAAACAGCAATTTTATCGTGATTTCACGAAAATTAACCGTTTGGAACGTAAGAAACATGAATTTATCAGTTTGAATAGTTGAAAACAGCGTTTTTCTATGTTTTTGCAAGTTTAAAACAGCAATTTTATCGTCATTTCTCATAAATCGCCGTTTCGCACGAAAGAAACATGAATTTGTCAGTTTAAATAGTTTAAAACAGCGTTTTTCTATGTTTTTGCAAGTTTAAAACAGCAATTTTATCGTCATTTCTCATAAATCGCCGTTTCACACGAAAGAAACATGAATTTGTCAGTTTAAATAGTTCAAAACAGCGTTTTTCTATGTTTTTGCAAGTTTAAAACAGCAATTTTATCGTAATTTCTCATAAATCGCCGTTTCGAACGGAAGAAACATGAATTTATCAGTTTGAATAGTTGAAAACAGCGTTTTTCTATGTTTTTGCAAGTTTAAAACAGCAATTTTATCGTGATTTCACAAAAATCCACCGTTTGGAACGTAAGAAACATGAATTTATCAGTTTGAATAGTTGAAAACAGCGTTTTTTTATGTTTTTGCAAGTTTAAAACAGCAATTTTATCGTAATTTCTCATATATCGCCGTTTCGCACGAAAGAAACATGAATTTGTCAGTTTGAATAGTTCAAAACAGCGTTTTTCTATGTTTTTGCAAGTTGAAAACAGCAATTTTATCGTCATTTCTCATAAATCGCCGTTTCACACGAAAGAAACATGAATTTGTCAGTTTGAATAGTTCAAAACAGGGTTTTTCTATGTTTTTGCAAGTTTAAAACAGCAATTTTATCGTCATTTCTCATAAATCGCCGTTTCACACGAAAGAAACATGAATTTGTCAGTTTGAATAGTTCAAAACAGCGTTTTTCTATGTTTTTGCAAGTTTAAACAGCAATTTTATCGTAATTTCTCATAAATCGCCGTTTTGCACGAAAGAAACATGAATTTTTCAGTTTGAATATTTCAAAACAGGGTTTTTCTATGTTTTTGCAAGTTTAAAACAGCAATTTTATCGTCATTTCTCATAAATCGCCGTTTCGCACGAAAGAAACATGAATTTGTCAGTTTGAATAGTTCAAAACAGCGTTTTTCTATGTTTTTGCAAGTTGAAAACAGCAATTTAATCGTCATTTCTCATAAATCGCCGTTTCACACGAAAGAAACATGAATTTGTCAGTTTGAATAGTTCAAAACAGGGTTTTTCTATGTTTTTGCAAGTTTAAAACAGCAATTTTATCGTTATTTCTCATAAATCGCCGTTTCACATGAAAGAAACATGAATTTGTCAGTTTGAATAGTTCAAAACAGCGTTTTTCTTTGTTTTTGCAAGTTTAAAACAGCAATTTTTTCGTAATTTCTCATAAATCGCCGTTTCGCACGGAAGAAACATGAATTTATCAGTCTGAATAGTTGAAAACAGCGTTTTACTATGTTTTTGCAAGTTTAAAACAGCAATTTTATCGTCATTTCTCATAAATCGCCGTTTCGCACGAAAGAAACATGAATTTGTCAGTTTGAATAGTTCAAAACAGCGTTTTTCTATGTTTTTGCAAGTTTAAAACAGCAATTTTATCGTCATTTCTCATAAATCGCCGTTTCGCACGAAAGAAACATGAATTTGTCAGTTTGAATAGTTTAAAACAGCGTTTTTCTATGTTTTTGCAAGTTTAAAACAGCAATTTTATTGTCATTTCTCATAAATCGCCGTTTCACACGAAAGTAACATGAATTTGTCAGTTCGAATAGTTCAAAACAGCGTTTTTCTATGTTTTTGCAAGTTTAAACCAGCAATTTTATCGTCATTTCTCATAAATCGCCGTTTCACACGAAAGAAACATGAATTTGTCAGTTTGAATAGTTGAAAACAGCGTTTTTCTATGTTTTTGCAAGTTTAAATCAGCAATTTTATCGTCATTTCTCATAAATCGCCGTTTCGCAAAGAAAGAAACATGAATTTGTCAGTTTGAATAGTTCAAAACAGCGTTTTTCTATGTTTTTGCAAGTTTAAAACATCAATTTTATCGTCATTTCTCATAAATCGCCGTTTCGCACGAAAGAAACATGAATTTGTCAGTTAGAATAGTTCAAAACAGCGTTTTTCTATGTTTTTGCAAGTTTAAAACAGCAATTTTATCGTCATTTCTCATAAATCGCCGTTTCGCACGAAAGAAACATGAATTTGTCAGTTTGAATAGTTCAAAACAGCGTTTTTCTATGTTTTTGCAAGTTTAAAACAGCAATTTTATCGTGATTTCACAAAAATCCACCGTTTCCAACGTAAGAAACATAAATTTATCAGTTTGAATAGTTGAAAACAGCGTTTTACTATGTTTTTGCAAGTTTAAAACAGCAATTTTATCGTGATTTCACAAAAATCCACCGTTTCGAACGTAAGAAACATGAATTTATCAGTTTGAATAGTTGAAAACAGCGTTTTTCTATGTTTTTGCAAGTTTAAAACAGCAATTTTATCGTCATTTCTCATAAATCGCCGTTTCGCACGAAAGAAACATGAATTTGTCAGTTTGAATAGTTTAAAACAGCGTTTTTCTATGTTTTTGCAAGTTTAAAACATCAATTGTATCGTCATTTCTCATAAATCGCCGTTTCACACGAAAGAAACATGAATTTGTCATTTTGAATAGTTCAAAACAGCGTTTTTCTATGTTTTTGCAAGTTTAAAACAGCAATTTTATCGTTATTTCTCATAAATCGCCGTTTCACATGAAAGAAACATGAATTTGTCAGTTTGAATAGTTCAAAACAGCGTTTTTCTTTGTTTTTGCAAGTTTAAAACAGCAATTTTTTCGTAATTTCTCATAAATCGCCGTTTCGCACGGAAGAAATATGAATTTATCAGTTTGAATAGTTGAAAACAGCGTTTTACTATGTTTTTGCAAGTTTAAAACAGCAATTTTATCGTCATTTCTCATAAATCGCCGTTTCGCACAAAAGAAACATGAATTTGTCAGTTTGAATAGTTAAAAACAGCGTTTTTCTATGTTTTTGCAAGTTTAAAACAGCAATTTTATCGTCATTTCTCATAAATCGCCGTTTCGCACAAAAGAAACATGAATTTGTCAGTTTGAATAGTTTAAAACAGCGTTTTTCTATGTTTTTGCAAGTTTAAAACAGCAATTTTATCGTCATTTCTCATAAATCGCCGTTTCACACGAAAGTAACATGAATTTGTCAGTTCGAATAGTTCAAAACAGCGTTTTTCTATGTTTTTGCAAGTTTAAACCAGCAATTTTATCGTCATTTCTCATAAATCGCCGTTTCACACGAAAGAAACATGAATTTGTCAGTTTGAATAGTTCAAACAGCGTTTTTCTATGTTTTTGCAAGTTTAAAACAGCAATTTTATAGTAATTTCTCATAAATCGCCGTTTCGCACGGAAGAAACATGAATTTATCAGTTTGAATAGTTGAAAACAGCGTTTTTCTATGTTTTTGCAAGTTTAAATCAGCAATTTTATCGTCATTTCTCATAAATCGCCGTTTCGCAAAGAAAGAAACATGAATTTGTCAGTTTGAATAGTTCAAAACAGCGTTTTTCTATGTTTTTGCAAGTTTAAAACAGCAATTTTATCGTCATTTCTCATAAATCGCCGTTTCGCACAAAAGAAACATGAATTTGTCAGTTAGAATAGTTCAAAACAGCGTTTTTCTATGTTTTTGCAAGTTTAAAACAGCAATTTTATCGTCATTTCTCATAAATCGCCGTTTCGCACGAAAGAAACATGAATTTGTCAGTTTGAATAGTTCAAAACAGCGTTTTTCTATGTTTTTGCAAGTTTAAAACAGCAATTTTATCGTGATTTCACAAAAATCCACCGTTTCCAACGTAAGAAACATAAATTTATCAGTTTGAATAGTTGAAAACAGCGTTTTACTATGTTTTTGCAAGTTTAAAACAGCAATTTTATCGTGATTTCACAAAAATCCACCGTTTCGAACGTAAGAAACATGAATTTATCAGTTTGAATAGTTGAAAACAGCGTTTTTTTATGTTTTTGCAAGTTTAAAACAGCAATTTTATCGTCATTTCTCATAAATCGCCGTTTCGCACGAAAGAAACATGAATTTGTCAGTTTGAATAGTTTAAAACAGCGTTTTTCTATGTTTTTGCAAATTTAAAACATCAATTGTATCGTCATTTCTCATAAATCGCCGTTTCACACGAAAGAAACATGAATTTGTCAGTTTGAATAGTTCAAAACAGCGTTTTTCTATGTTTTTGCAATTTTAAAACAGCAATTTTATCGTCATTTCTCATAAATCGCCGTTTCGCACGAAAGAAACATGAATTTGTCAGTTAGAATAGTTCAAAACAGCGTTTTTCTATGTTTTTGCAAGTTTAAAACAGCAATTTTATCGTCATTTCTCATAAATCGCCGTTTCGCACGAAAGAAACATGAATTTGTCAGTTTGAATAGTTCAAAACAGCGTTTTTCTATGTTTTTGCAAGTTTAAAACAGCAATTTTATCGTGATTTCACAAAAATCCACCGTTTCCAACGTAAGAAACATGAATTTATCAGTTTGAATAGTTGAAAACAGCGTTTTACTATGTTTTTGCAAGTTTAAAACAGCAATTTTATCGTGATTTCACAAAAATCCACCGTTTCGAACGTAAGAAACATGAATTTATCAGTTTGAATAGTTGAAAACAGCGTTTTTCTATGTTTTTGCAAGTTTAAAACAGCAATTTTATCGTCATTTCTCATAAATCTCCGTTTCGCTCGGAAGAAACATGAATTTGTCAGTTTGAATAGTTTAAAACAGCGTTTTTCTATGTTTTTGCAAGTTTAAAACATCAATTGTATCGTCATTTCTCATAAATCGCCGTTTCACACGAAAGAAACATGAATTTGTCAGTTTGAATAGTTCAAAACAGCGTTTTTCTATGTTTTTGCAAGTTTAAAACAGCAATTTTATCGTCATTTCTCATAAATCGCCGTTTCGCACAGAAGAAACATGAATTTGTCAGTTTGAATAGTTAAAAACATCGTTTTTAAATGTTTTTGCAAGTTTAAAACAGCAATTTTAACGTGATTTCACAAAAATCCACCGTTTCCAACGTAAGAAACATAAATTTATCAGTTTGAATAGTTCAAAACAGCGTTTTTCTATGTTTTTGCAAGTTTAAAACAGCAATTTTATCGTGATTTCACAAAAATCCACCGTTTCGAGCGTAAGAAACATAAATTTATCAGTTTGAATAGTTGAAAACAGCGTTTTTCTATGTTTTTGCAAGTTTAAAACAGCAATTTTATCGTCATTTCTCATAAATCGACGTTTCGCACGAAAGAAACATGATATTGTCAGTTTGAATAGTTCAAAACATCGTTTTTCTATGTTTTTGCAAGTTTAAAACAGCAATTTTATCGTCATTTATCATAAATCGCCGTTTCGCACGAAAGAAACATGAATTTGTCAGTTTGAATAGTTCAAAACAGCGTATTTCTATGTTTTTGCAAGTTTAAAACAGCAATTTTATCGTCATTTATCATAAATCGCCGTTTCGCACGAAAGAAACATGAATTTGTCAGTTTGAATAGTTCAAAACAGGGTTTTTCTATGTTTTTGCAAGTTTAAAACAGCAATTTTATCGTCATTTCTCATAAATCGCCGTTTCACACGAAAGAAACATGAATTTGTCAGTTTGAATAGTTCAAAACAGCGTTTTTCTATGTTTTTGCAAGTTTAAAACAGCAATTTTATCGTAATTTCTCATAAATCGCCGTTTCGCACGGAAGAAACATGAATTTGTCAGTTTGAATAGTTGAAAACAGCGTTTTTCAATGTTTTTGCAAGTTTAAAACAGCAATTTTATCGTGATTTCACAAAAATCCACCGTTTGGAACGTAAGAAACATGAATTTATCAGTTTAAATAGTTGAAAACAGCGTTTTTCTATGTTTTTGCAAGTTTAAAACAGCAATTTTATCGGCATTTCTCATAAATCGCCGTTTCGCACGAAAGAAACATGAATTTGTCAGTTTGAATAGTTCAAAACAGGGTTTTTCTATGTTTTTGCAAGTTTAAAACAGCAATTTTATCGTCATTTCTCATAAATCGCCGTTTCACACGAAAGAAACATGAATTTGTCAGTTTGAATAGTTCAAAACAGCGTTTTTCTATGTTTTTGCAAGTTTAAAACAGCAATTTTATCGTAATTTCTCATAAATCGCCGTTTCGCACAGAAGAAACATGAATTTGTCAGTTTGAATAGTTGAAAACAGCGTTTTTCAATGTTTTTGCAAGTTTAAAACAGCAATTTTATCGTAATTTCACAAAAATCCACCGTTTGGAACGTAAGAAACATGAATTTATCAGTTTAAATAGTTGAAAACAGCGTTTTTCTATGTTTTTGCAAGTTTAAAACAGCAATTTTATCGTGATTTCACAAAAATCCACCGTTTGGAACGTAAGAAACATGAATTTATCAGTTTGAATAGTTGAAAACAGCGTTTTTTTATGTTTTTGCAAGTTTAAAACAGCAATTTTATCGTAATTTCTCATAAATCGCCGTTTCGCACGAAAGAAACATGAATTTGTCAGTTTGAATAGTTCAAAACAGCGTTTTTCTATATTTTTGCAAGTTGAAAACAGCAATTTTATCGTCATTTCTCATAAATCGCCGTTTCACACGAAAGAAACATGAATTTGTCAGTTTGAATAGTTCAAAACAGGGTTTTTCTATGTTTTTGCAAGTTTAAAACAGCAATTTTATCGTTATTTCTCATAAATCGCCGTTTCACATGAAAGAAACATGAATTTGTCAGTTTGAATAGTTCAAAACAGCGTTTTTCTTTGTTTTTGCAAGTTTAAAACAGCAATTTTTTCGTAATTTCTCATATATCGCCGTTTCCAACGTAAGAAACATGAATTTGTCAGTTTGAATAGTTCAAAACAGCGTTTTTCTATGTTTTTGCAAGTTTAAAACAGCAATTTTATCGTGATTTCACAAAAACCCACCGTTTCGAGCGTAAGAAACATGAATTTATCAGTTTGAATAGTTGAAAACAGCGTTTTTCTATGTTTTTGCAAGTTTAAAACAGCAATTTTATCGTCATTTCTCATAAATCGACGTTTCGCACGAAAGAAACATGAATTTGTCAGTTTGAATAGTTCAAAACATCGTTTTTCTATGTTTTTGCAAGTTTAAAACAGCAATTTTATCGTCATTTCTCATAAATCGCCGTTTCGCACGAAGAGACATGAATTTGTCAGTTTGAATAGTTCAAAACAGCGTATTTCTATGTTTTTGCAAGTTTAAAACAGCAATTTTATCGTCATTTATCATAAATCGCCGTTTCGCACGAAAGAAACATGAATTTGTCAGTTTGAATAGTTCAAAACAGGGTTTTTCTATGTTTTTGCAAGTTTAAAACAGCAATTTTATCGTCATTTCTCATAAATCGCCGTTTCACACGAAAGAAACATGAATTTGTCAGTTTGAATAGTTCAAAACAGCGTTTTTCTATGTTTTTGCAAGTTTAAAACAGCAATTTTATCGTAATTTCTCATAAATCGCCGTTTCGCACGAAAGAAACATGAATTTGTCTGTTTGAATAGTTCAAAACAGCGTTTTTCTATGTTTTTGCAAGTTAAAAACAGCAATTTTATCGTCATTTCTCATAAATCGCCGTTTCACTAGAAAGAAACATGAATTTGTCAGTTTGAATAGTTCAAAACAGGGTTTTTCTATGTTTTTGCAAGTTTAAAACAGCAATTTTATCGTTATTTCTCATAAATCGCCGTTTCACATGAAAGAAACATGAATTTGTCAGTTTGAATAGTTCAAAACAGCGTTTTTCTATGTTTTTGCAAGTTTAAAACAGCAATTTTATCGTCATTTCTCATAAACCGCCGTTTCGCACGAAAGAAACATGAATTTGTCAGTTTGAATAGTTCAAAACAGCGTATTTCTATGTTTTTGCAAGTTTAAAACAACAATTTTATCGTCATTTATCATAAATCGCCGTTTCGCACGAAAGAAACATGAATTTGTCAGTTTGAATAGTTCAAAACAAGATTTTTCTATGTTTTTGCAAGTTTAAAACAGCAATTTTATCGTCATTTCTCATAAATCGCCGTTTCACACGAAAGAAACATGAATTTGTCAGTTTGAATAGTTCAAAACAGCGTTTTTCTATGTTTTTGCAAGTTTAAAACAGCAATTTTATCGTAATTTCTCATAAATCGCCGTTTCGCACGGAAGAAACATGAATTTGTCAGTTTGAATAGTTGAAAACAGCGTTTTTCAATGTTTTTGCAAGTTTAAAACAGCAATTTTATCGTGATTTCACAAAAATCCACCGTTTGGAACGTAAGAAACATGAATTTATCAGTTTAAATAGTTGAAAACAGCGTTTTTCTATGTTTTTGCAAGTTTAAAACAGCAATTTTATCGTCATTTCTCATAAATCGCCGTTTCGCACGAAAGAAACATGAATTTGTCAGTTTGAATAGTTCAAAACAGGGTTTTTCTATGTTTTTGCAAGTTTAAAACAGCAATTTTATCGTCATTTCTCATAAATCGCCGTTTCACACGAAAGAAACATGAATTTGTCAGTTTGAATAGTTCAAAACAGCGTTTTTCTATGTTTTTGCAAGTTTAAAACAGCAATTTTATCGTAATTTCTCATAAATCGCCGTTTCGCACGGAAGAAACATGAATTTGTCAGTTTAAATAGTTGAAAACAGCGTTTTTCAATGTTTTTGCAAGTTTAAAACAGCAATTTTATCGTGATTTCACAAAAATCCACTGTTTGGAACGTAAGAAACATGAATTTATCAGTTTAAATAGTTGAAAACAGCGTTTTTCTATGTTTTTGCAAGTTTTAAACAGCAATTTTATCGTGATTTCACAAAAATCCACCGTTTTTAACGTAAGAAACATGAATTTATCAGTTTGAATAGTTGAAAACAGCGTTTTTTTATGTTTTTGCAAGTTTAAAACAGCAATTTTATCGTAATTTCTCATAAATCGCCGTTTCGCACGAAAGAAACATGAATTTGTCAGTTTGAATAGTTCAAAACAGCGTTTTTCTATGTTTTTGCAAGTTTAAAACAGCAATTTTATCGTCATTTCTCATAAATCGCCGTTTCGCACGAAAGAAACATGAATTTGTCAGTTTGAATAGTTCAAAACAGGGTTTTTCTATGTTTTTGCAAGTTTAAAACAGCAATTTTATCGTCATTTCTCATAAATCGCCGTTTCGCACGAAAGAAACATGAATTTGTCAGTTTGAATAGTTTAAAACAGCGTTTTTCTATGTTTTTGCAAGTTTAAAACAGCAATTTTATCGTCATTTCTCATAAATCGCCGTTTCACACGAAAGTAACATGAATTTGTCAGTTCGAATAGTTCAAAACAGCGTTTTTCTATGTTTTTGCAAGTTTAAACCAGCAAATTTATCGTCATTTCTCATAAATCGCCGTTTCACACGAAAGAAACATGAATTTGTCAGTTTGAATAGTTCAAACAGCGTTTTTCTATGTTTTTGCAAGTTTAAAACAGCAATTTTATAGTAATTTCTCATAAATCGCCGTTTCGCACGGAAGAAACATGAATTTATCAGTTTGAATAGTTGAAAACAGCGTTTTTCTATGTTTTTGCAAGTTTAAAACTGCAATTTTATCGTCATTTCTCATAAATCGCCGTTTCGCAAAGAAAGAAACATGAATTTGTCAGTTTGAATAGTTCAAAACAGCGTTTTTCTATGTTTTTGCAAGTTTAAAACAGCAATTTTATCGTCATTTCTCATAAATCGCCGTTTCGCACGAAAGAAACATGAATTTGTCAGTTTGAATAGTTCAAAACAGCGTTTTTCTATGTTTTTGCAAGTTGAAAACAGCAATTTTATCGTCATTTCTCATAAATCGCCGTTTCGCACGAAAGAAACATGAATTTGTCAGTTTGAATAGTTCAAAACAAGATTTTTCTATGTTTTTGCAAGTTTAAAACAGCAATTTTATCGTCATTTCTCATAAATCGCCGTTTCACACGGAAGAAACATGAATTTGTCAGTTTGAATAGTTCAAAACAGCGTTTTTCTATGTTTTTGCAAGTTTAAAACAGCAATTTTATCGTAATTTCTCATAAATCGCCGTTTCGCACGGAAGAAACATAAATTTATCAGTTTGAATAGTTGAAAACAGCGTTTTTCAATGTTTTTGCAAGTTTAAAACAGCAATTTTATCGTGATTTCACAAAAATCCACCGTTTGGAACGTAAGAAACATGAATTTATCAGTTTGAATAGTTGAAAACAGCGTTTTTTTATGTTTTTGCAAGTTTAAAACAGCAATTTTATCGTAATTTCTCATAAATCGCCGTTTCGCACGAAAGAAACATGAATTTGTCAGTTTGAATAGTTCAAAACAGCGTTTTTCTATGTTTTTGCAAGTTTAAAACAGCAATTTTATCGTCATTTCTCATAAATCGCCGTTTCGCACGAAAGAAACATGAATTTGTCAGTTTGAATAGTTCAAAACAGGGTTTTTCTATGTTTTTGCAAGTTTAAAACAGCAATTTTATCGTCATTTCTCATAAATCGCCGTTTCGCACGAAAGAAACATGAATTTGTCAGTTTGAATAGTTTAAAACAGCGTTTTTCTATGTTTTTGCAAGTTTAAAACAGCAATTTTATCGTCATTTCTCATAAATCGCCGTTTCACACGAAAGTAACATGAATTTGTCAGTTTGAATAGTTCAAACAGCGTTTTTCTATGTTTTTGCAAGTTTAAAACAGCAATTTTATAGTAATTTCTCATAAATCGCCGTTTCGCACGGAAGAAACATGAATTTATCAGTTTGAATAGTTGAAAACAGCGTTTTTCTATGTTTTTGCAAGTTTAAAACTGCAATTTTATCGTCATTTCTCATAAATCGCCGTTTCGCAAAGAAAGAAACATGAATTTGTCAGTTTGAATAGTTCAAAACAGCGTTTTTCTATGTTTTTGCAAGTTTAAAACAGCAATTTTATCGTCATTTCTCATAAATCGCCGTTTCGCACGAAAGAAACATGAATTTGTCAGTTTGAATAGTTCAAAACAGCGTTTTTCTATGTTTTTGCAAGTTGAAAACAGCAATTTTATCGTCATTTCTCATAAATCGCCGTTTCGCACGAAAGAAACATGAATTTGTCAGTTTGAATAGTTCAAAACAGCGTATTTCTATGTTTTTGCAAGTTTAAAACAGCAATTTTATCGTCATTTATCATAAATCGCCGTTTCGCACGAAAGAAACATGAATTTGTCAGTTTGAATAGTTCAAAACAAGATTTTTCTATGTTTTTGCAAGTTTAAAACAGCAATTTTATCGTCATTTCTCATAAATCGCCGTTTCACACGGAAGAAACATGAATTTGTCAGTTTGAATAGTTCAAAACAGCGTTTTTCTATGTTTTTGCAAGTTTAAAACAGCAATTTTATCGTAATTTCTCATAAATCGCCGTTTCGCACGGAAGAAACATAAATTTATCAGTTTGAATAGTTGAAAACAGCGTTTTTCAATGTTTTTGCAAGTTTAAAACAGCAATTTTATCGTGATTTCACAAAAATCCACCGTTTGGAACGTAAGAAACATGAATTTATCAGTTTAAATAGTTGAAAACAGCGTTTTTCTATGTTTTTGCAAGTTTAAAACAGCAATTTTATCGTCATTTCTCATAAATCGCCGTTTCGCACGAAAGAAACATGAATTTGTCAGTTTGAATAGTTCAAAACAGGGTTTTTCTATGTTTTTGCAAGTTTAAAACAGCAATTTTATCGTCATTTCTCATAAATCGCCGTTTCACACGAAAGAAACATGAATTTGTCAGTTTGAATAGTTCAAAACAGCGTTTTTCTATGTTTTTGCAAGTTTAAAACAGCAATTTTATCGTAATTTCTCATAAATCGCCGTTTCGCACGGAAGAAACATGAATTTGTCAGTTTAAATAGTTGAAAACAGCGTTTTTCAATGTTTTTGCAAGTTTAAAACAGCAATTTTATCGTGATTTCACAAAAATCCACCGTTTGGAACGTAAGAAACATGAATTTATCAGTTTAAATAGTTGAAAACAGCGTTTTTCTATGTTTTTGCAAGTTTAAAACAGCAATTTTATCGTGATTTCACAAAAATCCACCGTTTTTAACGTAAGAAACATGAATTTATCAGTTTGAATAGTTGAAAACAGCGTTTTTTTATGTTTTTGCAAGTTTAAAACAGCAATTTTATCGTAATTTCTCATAAATCGCCGTTTCGCACGAAAGAAACATGAATTTGTCAGTTTGATTAGTTCAAAACAGCGTTTTTCTATGTTTTTGCAAGTTTAAAACAGCAATTTTATCGTCATTTCTCATAAATCGCCGTTTCGCACGAAAGAAACATGAATTTGTCAGTTTGAATAGTTCAAAACAGGGTTTTTCTATGTTTTTGCAAGTTTAAAACAGCAATTTTATCGTCATTTCTCATAAATCGCCGTTTCGCACGAAAGAAACATGAATTTGTCAGTTTGAATAGTTTAAAACAGCGTTTTTCTATGTTTTTGCAAGTTTAAAACAGCAATTTTATCGTCATTTCTCATAAATCGCCGTTTCACACGAAAGTAACATGAATTTGTCAGTTCGAATAGTTCAAAACAGCGTTTTTCTATGTTTTTGCAAGTTTAAACCAGCAATTTTATCGTCATTTCTCATAAATCGCCGTTTCACACGAAAGAAACATGAATTTGTCAGTTTGAATAGTTCAAACAGCGTTTTTCTATGTTTTTGCAAGTTTAAAACAGCAATTTTATAGTAATTTCTCATAAATCGCCGTTTCGCACGGAAGAAACATGAATTTATCAGTTTGAATAGTTGAAAACAGCGTTTTTCTATGTTTTTGCAAGTTTAAAACTGCAATTTTATCGTCATTTCTCATAAATCGCCGTTTCGCAAAGAAAGAAACATGAATTTGTCAGTTTGAATAGTTCAAAACAGCGTTTTTCTATGTTTTTGCAAGTTTAAAACAGCAATTTTATCGTCATTTCTCATAAATCGCCGTTTCGCACGAAAGAAACATGAATTTGTCAGTTAGAATAGTTCAAAACAGCGTTTTTCTATGTTTTTGCAAGTTTAAAACAGCAATTTTATCGTCATTTCTCATAAATCGCCGTTTCGCACGAAAGAAACATGAATTTGTCAGTTTGAATAGTTCAAAACAGCGTTTTTCTATGTTTTTGCAAGTTTAAAACAGCAATTTTATCGTGATTTCACAAAAATCCACCGTTTCCAACGTAAGAAATATGAATTTATCAGTTTGAATAGTTGAAAACAGCGTTTTACTATGTTTTTGCAAGTTTAAAACAGCAATTTTATCGTGATTTCACAAAAATCCACCGTTTCGAACGTAAGAAACATGAATTTATCAGTTTGAATAGTTGAAAACAGCGTTTTTCTATGTTTTTGCAAGTTTAAAACAGCAATTTTATCGTCATTTCTCATAAATCGCCGTTTCGCACGAAAGAAACATGAATTTGTCAGTTTGAATAGTTCAAAACAGCGTTTTTCTATGTTTTTGCAAGTTTAAAACAGCAATTGTATCGTCATTTCTCATAAATCGCCGTTTCGCACGAAAGAAACATGAATTTGTCAGTTTGAATAGTTCAAAACAGCGTTTTTCTATGTTTTTGCAAGTTTAAAACAGCAATTTTATCGTCATTTCTCATAAATCGCCGTTTCGCACGAAAGAAACATGAATTTGTCAGTTTGAATAGTTCAAAACAGCGTATTTCTATGTTTTTGCAAGTTTAAAACAGCAATTTTATCGTCATTTCTCATAAATCGCCGTTTCGCACGAAAGAAACATGAATTTGTCAGTTTGAATAGTTCAAAACAGCGTATTTCTATGTTTTTGCAAGTTTAAAACAGCAATTTTATCGTCATTTATCATAAATCGCCGTTTCGCACGAAAGAAACATGAATTTGTCAGTTTGAATAGTTCAAAACAAGATTTTTCTATGTTTTTGCAAGTTTAAAACAGCAATTTTATCGTCATTTCTCATAAATCGCCGTTTCACACGAAAGAAACATGAATTTGTCAGTTTGAATAGTTCAAAACAGCGTTTTTCTATGTTTTTGCAAGTTTAAAACAGCAATTTTATCGTCATTTCTCATAAATCGCCGTTTCGCACGAAAGAAACATGAATTTGTCAGTTTGAATAGTTCAAAACAGGGTTTTTCTATGTTTTTGCAAGTTTAAAACAGCAATTTTATCGTCATTTCTCATAAATCGCCGTTTCGCACGAAAGAAACATGAATTTGTCAGTTTGAATAGTTTAAAACAGCGTTTTTCTATGTTTTTGCAAGTTTAAAACAGCAATTTTATCGTCATTTCTCATAAATCGCCGTTTCACACGAAAGTAACATGAATTTGTCAGTTCGAATAGTTCAAAACAGCGTTTTTCTATGTTTTTGCAAGTTTAAACCAGCAATTTTATCGTCATTTCTCATAAATCGCCGTTTCACACGAAAGAAACATGAATTTGTCAGTTTGAATAGTTCAAACAGCGTTTTTCTATGTTTTTGCAAGTTTAAAACAGCAATTTTATAGTAATTTCTCATAAATCGCCGTTTCGCACGGAAGAAACATGAATTTATCAGTTTGAATAGTTGAAAACAGCGTTTTTCTATGTTTTTGCAAGTTTAAAACTGCAATTTTATCGTCATTTCTCATAAATCGCCGTTTCGCAAAGAAAGAAACATGAATTTGTCAGTTTGAATAGTTCAAAACAGCGTTTTTCTATGTTTTTGCAAGTTTAAAACAGCAATTTTATCGTCATTTCTCATAAATCGCCGTTTCGCACGAAAGAAACATGAATTTGTCAGTTTGAATAGTTCAAAACAGCGTTTTTCTATGTTTTTGCAAGTTTAAAACAGCAATTTTATCGTGATTTCACAAAAATCCACCGTTTACAACGTAAGAAATATGAATTTATCAGTTTGAATAGTTGAAAACAGCGTTTTACTATGTTTTTGCAAGTTTAAAACAGCAATTTTATCGTGATTTCACAAAAATCCACCGTTTCGAACGTAAGAAACATGAATTTATCAGTTTGAATAGTTGAAAACAGCGTTTTTCTATGTTTTTGCAAGTTTAAAACAGCAATTTTATCGTCATTTCTCATAAATCGCCGTTTCGCACGAAAGAAACATGAATTTGTCAGTTTGAATAGTTCAAAACAGCGTTTTTCTATGTTTTTGCAAGTTTAAAACAGCAATTGTATCGTCATTTCTCATAAATCGCCGTTTTACACGAAAGAAACATGAATTTGTCAGTTTGAATAGTTCAAAACAGCGTTTTTCTATGTTTTTGCAAGTTTAAAACAGCAATTTTATCGTCATTTCTCATAAATCGCCGTTTCGCACGGAAGAAACATGAATTTATCAGTTTGAATAGTTGAAAACAGCGTTTTACTATGTTTTTGCAAGTTTAAAACAGCAACTTTATCGTCATTTCTCATAAATCGCCGTTTCGCACGAAAGAAACATGAATTTGTCAGTTTGAATAGTTCAAAACAGCGTTTTTCTATGTTTTTGCAAGTTTAAAACAGCAATTTTATCGTCATTTCTCATAAATCGCCGTTTCGCACGAAAGAAACATGAATTTATCAGTTTGAATAGTTGAAAACAGCGTTTTTCTATGTTTTTGCAAGTTTAAAACAGCAATTTTATCGTCATTTATCATAAATCGCCGTTTTGCACGAAAGAAACATGAATTTGTCAGTTTGAATAGTTCAAAACAGGGTTTTTCTATGTTTTTGCAAGTTTAAAACAGCAATTTTATCGTCATTTCTCATAAATCGCCGTTTCACACGAAAGAAACATGAATTTGTCAGTTTGAAGAGTTCAAATCAGCGTTTTTCTATGTTTTTGCAAGTTTAAAACAGCAATTTTATCGTCATTTCTCATAAATCGCCGTTTCACACGAAAGAAACATGAATTTGTCAGTTTGAATAGTTCAAAACAGCGTTTTTTCTATGTTTTTGCAAGTTTAAAACAGCAATTTAATCGTCATTTCTCATAAATCGCCGTTTCACACGAAAGAAACATGAATTTGTCAGTTTGAATAGTTCAAAACAGCGTTTTTCTATGTTTTTGCAAGTTTAAAACAGCAATTTTATCGTCATTTCTCATAAATCGCCGTTTTCGCACAGAAGAAACATGAATTTGTCAGTTTGAATAGTTAAAAACATCGTTTTTAAATGTTTTTGAAAGTTTAAAACAGCAATTTTAACGTGATTTTACAAAAATCCACCGTTTCCAATGTAAGAAACATGAATTTATCAGTTTGAATAGTTCAAAACAGCGTTTTTCTATGTTTTTGCAAGTTTAAAACAGCAATTTTATCGTGATTTCACAAAAATCCACCGTTTCGAGCGTAAGAAACATGAATTTATCAGTTTGAATAGTTGAAAACAGCGTTTTTTCTATGTTTTTGCAAGTTTAAAACAGCAATTTTATCGTCATTTCTCATAAATCGACGTTTCGCACGAAAGAAACATGAATTTGTCAGTTTGAATAGTTCAAAACATCGTTTTTCTATGTTTTTGCAAGTTTAAAACAGCAATTTTATCGTCATTTCTCATAAATCGCCGTTTCGCACGAAAGAAACATGAATTTGTCAGTTTGAATAGTTCAAAACAGCGTATTTCTATGTTTTTGCAAGTTTTAAACAGCAATTTTATCGTCATTTATCATAAATCGCCGTTTCGCACGAAAGAAACATGAATTTGTCAGTTTGAATAGTTCAAAACAGGGTTTTTCTATGTTTTTGCAAGTTTAAAACAGCAATTTTATCGTCATTTCTCATAAATCGCCGTTTCACACGAAAGAAACATGAATTTGTCAGTTTGAATAGTTCAAAACAGCGTTTTTCTATGTTTTTGCAAGTTTAAAACAGCAATTTTATCGTAATTTCACATAAATCGCCGTTTCGCACGGAAGAAACATGAATTTGTCAGTTTGAATAGTTGAAAACAGCGTTTTTCAATGTTTTTGCAAGTTTAAAACAGCAATTTTATCGTGATTTCACAAAAATCCACCGTTTGGAAAGTAAGAAACATGAATTTATCAGTTTGAATAGTTGAAAACAGCGTTTTTCTATGTTTTTGCAAGTTTAAAACAGCAATTTTATCGTCATTTCTCATAAATCGCCGTTTCGTACGAAAGAAACATGAATTTGTCAGTTTGAATAGTTCAAAACAGCGTTTTTCTATGTTTTTGCAAGTTGAAAACAGCAATTTTATCTTCATTTCTCATAAATCGCCGTTTCACACGAAAGAAACATGAATTTGTCAGTTTGAATAGTTCAAAACAGCGTTTTTCTATGTTTTTGCAAGTTTAAAACAGCAATTTTATCGTCATTTCTCATAAATCGCCGTTTCACACGAAAAAAACATGAATTTGTCAGTTTGAATAGTTCAAAACAGCGTTTTTCTATGTTTTTGCAAGTTTAAAACAGCAATTTTATCGTAATTTCTCATAAATCGCCGTTTCGCCGAAAGAAACATGAATTTATCAGTTTGAATAGTTGAAAACAGCGTTTTTCTATGTTTTTGCAAGTTTAAAACAGCAATTTTATCGTCATTTCTCATAAATCGCCGTTTCGCACGAACGAAACATGAATTTGTCAGTTTGAATAGTTCAAAACAGCGTTTTTCTATGTTTTTGCAAGTTTAAAACAGCAATTTTATCGTCATTTCTCATAAATCACCGTTTCACACGAAAGAAACATGAATTTGTCAGTTTGAATAGTTCAAAACAGCGTTTTTCTATGTTTTTGCAAGTTTAAAACAGCAATTTTATCGTCATTTCTCATAAATCGCCGTTTCGCACGAAAGAAATATGAATTTATCAGTTTCAATAGTTAAAAACAGCGTTTTTCTATGTTTTTGCAAGTTTAAAACAGCAATTTTATCGTCATTTCTCATAAATCACCGTTTCACACGAAAGAAACATGAATTTGTCAGTTTGAATAGTTCAAAACAGCGTTTTTCTATGTTTTTGCAAGTTTAAAACAGCAATTTTATCGTCATTTCTCATAAATCGCCGTTTCGCACGAACGAAACATGAATTTGTCAGTTTGAATAGTTCAAAACAGCGTTTTTCTATGTTTTTGCAAGTTTAAAACAGCAATTTTATCGTCATTTCTCATAAATCACCGTTTCACACGAAAGAAACATGAATTTGTCAGTTTGAATAGTTCAAAACAGCGTTTTTCTATGTTTTTGCAAGTTTAAAACAGCAATTTTATCGTCATTTCTCATAAATCGCCGTTTCGCACGAAAGAAATATGAATTTATCAGTTTCAATAGTTAAAAACAGCGTTTTTCTATGTTTTTGCAAGTTTAAAACAGCAATTTTATCGTCATTTCTCATAAATCACCGTTTCACACGAAAGAAACATGAATTTGTCAGTTTGAATAGTTCAAAACAGCGTTTTTCTATGTTTTTGCAAGTTTAAAACAGCAATTTTATCGTCATTTCTCATGAATCGCCGTTTCGCACGAAAGAAATATGAATTTATCAGTTTGAATAGTTAAAAACAGCGTTTTTCTATGTTTTTTCAAGTTTAAAACAGCAATTTTATCGTCATTTCTCATAAATCGCCGTTTCACACGAAAGAAACATGAATTTGTCAGTTTGAATAGTTCAAAACAGCGTTTTTTAATGTTTTTGCAAGTTTAAAACAGCAATTTTAACGGGATTTCACAAAAATCCACCGTTTCCAACGTAAGAAACATGAATTTATCAGTTTGAATAGTTCAAAACAGCGTTTTTCTATGTTTTTGCAAGTTTAAAACAGCAATTTTATCGTCATTTTTAATAAATCACCGTTTCACACGAAAGAAACATGAATTTGTCAGTTTGAATAGTTCAAAACAGCGTTTTTCTATGTTTTTGCAAGTTTAAAACAGCAATTTTATCGTAATTCCTCATAAATCGCCGTTTCGCACGGAAGAAACATGAAGTTATCAGTTTGAATAGTTGAAAACAGCGTTTTTCTATGTTTTTGCAAGTTTAAAACAGCAATTTCATCGTCATTTCTCATAAATCGCCGTTTTGCACGAAAGAAACATGAATTTGTTAGTTTGAATAGTTCAAAACAGCGTTTTTCTATGTTTTTGCAAGTTTAAAACAGCAATTTTATCGTCATTTCTCATAAATCACCGTTTCACACGAAAGAAACATGAATTTGTCAGTTTGAATAGTTCAAAACAGCGTTTTTCTATGTTTTTGCAAGTTTAAAACAGCAATTTTATCGTCATTTCTCATAAATCGCCGTTTCGCACGAAAGAAATATGAATTTATCAGTTTGAATAGTTAAAAACAGCGTTTTTCTATGTTTTTGCAAGTTTAAAACAGCAATTTTATCGTCATTTCTCATAAATCACCGTTTCACACGAAAGAAACATGAATTTGTCAGTTTGAATAGTTCAAAACAGCGTTTTTCTATGTTTTCGCAAGTTTAAAACAGCAATTTTATCGTCATTTCTCATGAATCGCCGTTTCGCACGAAAGAAATATGAATTTATCAGTTTGAATAGTTAAAAACAGCGTTTTTTTATGTTTTTGCAAGTATAAAACAGCAATTTTATCGTCATTTCTCATAAATCGCCGTTTCACACGAAAGAAACATGAATTTGTCAGTTTGAATAGTTCAAAACAGCGTTTTTCAATGTTTTTGCAAGTTTAAAACAGCAATTTTAACGGGATTTCACAAAAATCCACCGTTTCCAACGTAAGAAACATGAATTTGTCAGTTTGAATAGTTCAAAACAGCGTTTTTATATGTTTTTGCAAGTTTAAAACAGCAATTTTATCGTCATTTCTCATAAATCACCGTTTTACACGAAAGAAACATGAATTTGTCAGTTTGAATATTTCAAAACAGCGTTTTTCTATGTTTTTGCAAGTTTAAAACAGCAATTTTATCGTCATTTCTCATGAATCGCCGTTTCGCACGAAAGAAATATGAATTTATCAGTTTGAATAGTTAAAAACAGCGTTTTTCTATGTTTTTGCAAGTTTAAAACAGCAATTTTATCGTCATTTCTCATAAATCGCCGTTTTGCACGAAAGAAACATGAATTTGTTAGTTTGAATAGTTAAAAACAGCGTTTTTCTATGTTTTTGCAAGTTTAAAACAGCAATTTTATCGTCACTTCTCATAAATCACCGTTTCACACGAAAGAAACATGAATTTGTCAGTTTGAATAGTTCAAAACAGCGTTTTTCTATGTTTTTGCAAGTTTAAAACAGCAATTTTATCGTCATTTCTCATGAATCGCCGTTTCGCACGAAAGAAATATGAATTTATCAGTTTGAATAGTTAAAAACAGCGTTTTTTTATGTTTTTGCAAGTATAAAACAGCAATTTTATCGTCATTTCTCATAAATCGCCGTTTCACACGAAAGAAACATGAATTTGTCAGTTTGAATAGTTCAAAACAGCGTTTTTCAATGTTTTTGCAAGTTTAAAACAGCAATTTTAACGGGATTTCACAAAAATCCACCGTTTCCAACGTAAGAAACATGAATTTGTCAGTTTGAATAGTTCAAAACAGCGTTTTTCTATGTTTTTGCAAGTTTAAAACAGCAATTTTATCGTCATTTCTCATAAATCACCGTTTTACACGAAAGAAACATGAATTTGTCAGTTTGAATAGTTGAAAACAGCGTTTTTCTATGTTTTTGCAAGTTTAAAACAGCAATTTCATCGTCATTTCTCATAAATCGCCGTTTTGCACGAAAGAAACATGAATTTGTTAGTTTGAATAGTTCAAAACAGCGTTTTTCTATGTTTTTGCAAGTTTAAAACAGCAATTTTATCGTCATTTCTCATAAATCACCGTTTCACACGAAAGAAACATGAATTTGTCAGTTTGAATAGTTCAAAACAGCGTTTTTCTATGTTTTTGCAAGTTTAAAACAGCAATTTTATCGTCATTTCTCATAAATCGCCGTTTCGCACGAAAGAAATATGAATTTATCAGTTTGAATAGTTAAAAACAGCGTTTTTCTATGTTTTTGCAAGTTTAAAACAGCAATTTTATCGTCATTTCTCATAAATCACCGTTTCACACGAAAGAAACATGAATTTGTCAGTTTGAATAGTTCAAAACAGCGTTTTTCTATGTTTTTGCAAGTTTAAAACAGCAATTTTATCGTCATTTCTCATGAATCGCCGTTTCGCACGAAAGAAATATGAATTTATCAGTTTGAATAGTTAAAAACAGCGTTTTTTTATGTTTTTGCAAGTATAAAACAGCAATTTTATCGTCATTTCTCATAAATCGCCGTTTCACACGAAAGAAACATGAATTTGTCAGTTTGAATAGTTCAAAACAGCGTTTTTCAATGTTTTTGCAAGTTTAAAACAGCAATTTTAACGGGATTTCACAAAAATCCACCGTTTCCAACGTAAGAAACATGAATTTGTCAGTTTGAATAGTTCAAAACAGCGTTTTTATATGTTTTTGCAAGTTTAAAACAGCAATTTTATCGTCATTTCTCATAAATCACCGTTTTACACGAAAGAAACATGAATTTGTCAGTTTGAATATTTCAAAACAGCGTTTTTCTATGTTTTTGCAAGTTTAAAACAGCAATTTTATCGTCATTTCTCATGAATCGCCGTTTCGCACGAAAGAAATATGAATTTATCAGTTTGAATAGTTAAAAACAGCGTTTTTCTATGTTTTTGCAAGTTTAAAACAGCAATTTTATCGTCATTTCTCATAAATCGCCGTTTTGCACGAAAGAAACATGAATTTGTTAGTTTGAATAGTTAAAAACAGCGTTTTTCTATGTTTTTGCAAGTTTAAAACAGCAATTTTATCGTCACTTCTCATAAATCACCGTTTCACACGAAAGAAACATGAATTTGTCAGTTTGAATAGTTCAAAACAGCGTTTTTCTATGTTTTTGCAAGTTTAAAACAGCAATTTTATCGTCATTTCTCATGAATCGCCGTTTCGCACGAAAGAAATATGAATTTATCAGTTTGAATAGTTAAAAACAGCGTTTTTTTATGTTTTTGCAAGTATAAAACAGCAATTTTATCGTCATTTCTCATAAATCGCCGTTTCACACGAAAGAAACATGAATTTGTCAGTTTGAATAGTTCAAAACAGCGTTTTTCAATGTTTTTGCAAGTTTAAAACAGCAATTTTAACGGGATTTCACAAAAATCCACCGTTTTCAACGTAAGAAACATGAATTTGTCAGTTTGAATAGTTCAAAACAGCGTTTTTCTATGTTTTTGCAAGTTTAAAACAGCAATTTTATCGTCATTTCTCATAAATCACCGTTTTACACGAAAGAAACATGAATTTGTCAGTTTGAATAGTTCAAAACAGCGTTTTTCTATGTTTTTGCAAGTTTAAAACAGCAATTTTATCGTCATTTCTCATAAATCGCCGTTTCACACGAAAGAAACGTGAATTTGTCAGTTTGAATAGTTCAAAACAGCGTTTTTCTATGTTTTTGCAAGTTTAAAACAGCAATTTTATCGTCATTTCTCATAAATCGCCGTTTCGCACGAAAGAAACATGAATTTGTCAGTTTGAATAGTTCAAAACAGCGTTTTTCTATGTTTTTGCAAGTTTAAAACAGCAATTTTATCGTCATTTCTCATAAATCACCGTTTCACACGAAAGAAACATGAATTTGTCAGTTTGAATAGTTCAAAACAGCGTTTTTCTATGTTTTTGCAAGTTTAAAACAGCAATTTTATCGTCATTTCTCATAAATCGCCGTTTCGCACGAAAGAAATATGAATTTATCAGTTTGAATAGTTAAAAACAGCGTTTTTCTATGTTTTTGCAAGTTTAAAACAGCAATTTTATCGTCATTGCTCATAAATTACCGTTTCACACGAAAGAAACATGAATTTGTCAGTTTGAATAGTTCAAAACAGCGTTTTTCTATGTTTTTGCAAGTTTAAAACAGCAATTTTATCGTCATTTCTCATGAATCGCCGTTTCGCACGAAAGAAATATGAATTTATCAGTTTGAATAGTTAAAAACAGCGTTTTTCTATGTTTTTGCAAGTTTAAAACAGCAATTTTATCGTCATTTCTCATAAATCGCCGTTTCACACGAAAGAAACATGAATTTGTCAGTTTGAATAGTTCAAAACAGCGTTTTTCAATGTTTTTGCAAGTTTAAAACAGCAATTTTAACGGGATTTCACAAAAATCTACCGTTTCCAACGTAAGAAACATGAATTTGTCAGTTTAAATAGTTCAAAACAGCGTTTTTCTATGTTTTTGCAAGTTTAAAACAGCAATTTTATCGTCATTTCTCATAAATCACCGTTTCACACGAAAGAAACATGAATTTGTCAGTTTGAATAGTTCAAAACAGCGTTTTTCTATGTTTTTGCAAGTTTAAAACAGCAATTTTATCGTCATTTCTCATAAATCGCCGTTTCGCACGAAAGAAATATGAATTTATCAGTTTGAATAGTTAAAAACAGCGTTTTTCTATGTTTTTGCAAGTTTAAAACAGCAATTTTATCGTCATTTCTCATAAATCACCGTTTCACACGAAAGAAACATGAATTTGTCAGTTTGAATAGTTCAAAACAGCGTTTTTCTATGTTTTTGCAAGTTTAAAACAGCAATTTTATCGTCATTTCTCATGAATCGCCGTTTCGCACGAAAGAAATATGAATTTATCAGTTTGAATAGTTAAAAACAGCGTTTTTCTATGTTTTTTCAAGTTTAAAACAGCAATTTTATCGTCATTTCTCATAAATCGCCGTTTCACACGAAAGAAACATGAATTTGTCAGTTTGAATAGTTGAAAACAGCGTTTTTCTATGTTTTTGCAAGTTTAAAACAGCAATTTTATCGTCATTTCTCATAAATCGCCGTTTTGCACGAAAGAAACATGAATTTGTTAGTTTGAATAGTTCAAAACAGCGTTTTTCTATGTTTTTGCAAGTTTAAAACAGCAATTTTATCGTCATTTCTCATAAATCACCGTTTCACACGAAAGAAACATGAATTTGTCAGTTTGAATAGTTCAAAACAGCGTTTTTCTATGTTTTTGCAAGTTTAAAACAGCAATTTTATCGTCATTTCTCATAAATCGCCGTTTCGCACGAAAGAAATATGAATTTATCAGTTTGAATAGTTAAAAACAGCGTTTTTCTATGTTTTTGCAAGTTTAAAACAGCAATTTTATCGTCATTTCTCATAAATCACCGTTTCACACGAAAGAAACATGAATTTGTCAGTTTGAATAGTTCAAAACAGCGTTTTTCTATGTTTTTGCAAGTTTAAAACAGCAATTTTATCGTCATTTCTCATGAATCGCCGTTTCGCACGAAAGAAATATGAATTTATCAGTTTGAATAGTTAAAAACAGCGTTTTTTTATGTTTTTGCAAGTATAAAACAGCAATTTTATCGTCATTTCTCATAAATCGCCGTTTCACACGAAAGAAACATGAATTTGTCAGTTTGAATAGTTCAAAACAGCGTTTTTCAATGTTTTTGCAAGTTTAAAACAGCAATTTTAACGGGATTTCACAAAAATCCACTGTTTCCAACGTAAGAAACATGAATTTGTCAGTTTGAATAGTTCAAAACAGCGTTTTTCTATGTTTTTGCAAGTTTAAAACAGCAATTTAATCGTCATTTCTCATAAATCACCGTTTTACACGAAAGAAACATGAATTTGTCAGTTTGAATAGTTCAAAACAGCGTTTTTCTATGTTTTTGCAAGTTTAAAACAGCAATTTTATCGTCATTTCTCATAAATCGCCGTTTCACACGAAAGAAACATGAATTTGTCAGTTTGAATAGTTCAAAACAGCGTTTTTCTATGTTTTTGCAAGTTTAAAACAGCAATTTTATCGTCATTTCTCATAAATCGCCGTTTCGCACGAAAGAAACATGAATTTGTCAGTTTGAATAGTTCAAAACAGCGTTTTTCTATGTTTTTGCAAGTTTAAAACAGCAATTTTATCGTCATTTCTCATGAATCGCCGTTTCGCACGAAAGAAATATGAATTTATGAGTTTGAATAGTTAAAAACAGCGTTTTTCTATGTTTTTGCAAGTTTAAAACAGCAATTTTATCGTCATTTCTCATAAATCGCCGTTTCACACGAAAGAAACATGAATTTGTCAGTTTGAATAGTTCAAAACAGCGTTTTTCAATGTTTTTGCAAGTTTAAAACAGCAATTTTAACGGGATTTCACAAAAATCCACCGTTTCCAACGTAAGAAACATGAATTTGTCAGTTTGAATAGTTCAAAACAGCGTTTTTCTATGTTTTTGCAAGTTTAGAACAGCAATTTTATCGTCATTTCTCATAAATCGCCGTTTCGCACGAAAGAAATATGAATTTATCAGTTTGAATAGTTAAAAACAGCGTTTTTCTATGTTTTTGCAAGTTTAAAACAGCAATTTTATCGTCATTTCTCATAAATCACCGTTTCACACGAAAGAAACATGAATTTGTCAGTTTGAATAGTTCAAAACAGCGTTTTTCTATGTTTTTGCAAGTTTAAAACAGCAATTTTATCGTCATTTCTCATGAATCGCCGTTTCGCACGAAAGTAATATGAATTTATCAGTTTGAATAGTTAAAAACTGCGTTTTTTTATGTTTTTGCAAGTATAAAACAGCAATTTTATCGTCATTTCTCATAAATCGCCGTTTCACACGAAAGAAACATGAATTTGTCAGTTTGAATAGTTCAAAACAGCGTTTTTCAATGTTTTTGCAAGTTTAAAACAGCAATTTTAACGGGATTTCACAAAAATCCACCGTTTTCAACGTAAGAAACATGAATTTGTCAGTTTGAATAGTTCATAACAGCGTTTTTCTATGTTTTTGCAAGTTTAAAAACAGCAATTTTATCGTCATTTCTCATAAATCACCGTTTTACACAAAAGAAACATGAATTTGTCAGTTTGAATAGTTCAAAACAGCGTTTTTCTATGTTTTTGCAAGTTTAAAACAGCAATTTTATCGTCATTTCTCATAAATCGCCGTTTCACACGAAAGAAACATGAATTTGTCAGTTTGAATAGTTCAAAACAGCGTTTTTCTATGTTTTTGCAAGTTTAAAACAGCAATTTTATCGTCATTTCTCATAAATCGCCGTTTCGCACGAAAGAAACATGAATTTGTCAGTTTAAATAGTTCAAAACAGCGTTTTTCTATGTTTTTGCAAGTTTAAAACAGCAATTTTATCGTCATTTCTCATAAATCACCGTTTCACACGAAAGAAACATGAATTTGTCAGTTTGAATAGTTCAAAACAGCGTTTTTCTATGTTTTTGCAAGTTTAAAACAGCAATTTTATCGTCATTTCTCATAAATCGCCGTTTCGCACGAAAGAAATATGAATTTATCAGTTTGAATAGTTAAAAACAGCGTTTTTCTATGTTTTTGCAAGTTTAAAACAGCAATTTTATCGTCATTTCTCATAAATTACCGTTTCACACGAAAGAAACATGAATTTGTCAGTTTGAATAGTTCAAAACAGCGTTTTTCTATGTTTTTGCAAGTTTAAAACAGCAATTTTATCGTCATTTCTCATGAATCGCCGTTTCGCACGAAAGAAATATGAATTTATCAGTTTGAATAGTTAAAAACAGCGTTTTTCTATGTTTTTGCAAGTTTAAAACAGCAATTTTATCGTCATTTCTCATAAATCGCCGTTTCACACGAAAGAAACATGAATTTGTCATTTTGAATAGTTCAAAACAGCGTTTTTCAATGTTTTTGCAAGTTTAAAACAGCAATTTTAACGGGATTTCACAAAAATCCACCGTTTCCAACGTAAGAAACATGAATTTGTCAGTTTGAATAGTTCAAAACAGCGTTTTTCTATGTTTTTGCAAGTTTAAAACAGCAATTTTATCGTCATTTCTCATAAATCACCGTTTCACACGAAAGAAACATGAATTTGTCAGTTTGAATAGTTCAAAACAGCGTTTTTCTATGTTTTTGCAAGTTTAAAACAGCAATTTTATCGTCATTTCTCATAAATCGCCGTTTCGCACGAAAGAAATATGAATTTATCAGTTTGAATAGTTAAAAACAGCGTTTTTCTATGTTTTTGCAAGTTTAAAACAGCAATTTTATCGTCATTTCTCATAAATCACCGTTTCACACGAAAGAAACATGAATTTGTCAGTTTGAATAGTTCAAAACAGCGTTTTTCTATGTTTTTGCAAGTTTAAAACAGCAATTTTATCGTCATTTCTCATGAATCGCCGTTTCGCACGAAAGAAATATGAATTTATCAGTTTGAATAGTTAAAAACAGCGTTTTTTTATGTTTTTGCAAGTATAAAACAGCAATTTTATCGTCATTTCTCATAAATCGCCGTTTCACACGAAAGAAACATGAATTTGTCAGTTTGAATAGTTCAAAACAGCGTTTTTCAATGTTTTTGCAAGTTTAAAACAGCAATTTTAACGGGATTTCACAAAAATCCACTGTTTCCAACGTAAGAAACATGAATTTGTCAGTTTGAATAGTTCAAAACAGCGTTTTTCTATGTTTTTGCAAGTTTAAAACAGCAATTTAATCGTCATTTCTCATAAATCACCGTTTTACACGAAAGAAACATGAATTTGTCAGTTTGAATAGTTCAAAACAGCGTTTTTCTATGTTTTTGCAAGTTTAAAACAGCAATTTTATCGTCATTTCTCATAAATCGCCGTTTCACACGAAAGAAACATGAATTTGTCAGTTTGAATAGTTCAAAACAGCGTTTTTCTATGTTTTTGCAAGTTTAAAACAGCAATTTTATCGTCATTTCTCATAAATCGCCGTTTCGCACGAAAGAAACATGAATTTGTCAGTTTGAATAGTTCAAAACAGCGTTTTTCTATGTTTTTGCAAGTTTAAAACAGCAATTTTATCGTCATTTCTCATAAATCACCGTTTCACACGAAAGAAACATGAATTTGTCAGTTTGAATAGTTCAAAACAGCGTTTTTCTATGTTTTTGCAAGTTTAAAACAGCAATTTTATCGTCATTTCTCATAAATCGCCGTTTCGCACGAAAGAAATATGAATTTATCAGTTTGAATAGTTAAAAACAGCGTTTTTCTATGTTTTTGCAAGTTTAAAACAGCAATTTTATCGTCATTTCTCATAAATTACCGTTTCACACGAAAGAAACATGAATTTGTCAGTTTGAATAGTTCAAAACAGCGTTTTTCTATGTTTTTGCAAGTTTAAAACAGCAATTTTATCGTCATTTCTCATGAATCGCCGTTTCGCACGAAAGAAATATGAATTTATCAGTTTGAATAGTTAAAAACAGCGTTTTTCTATGTTTTTGCAAGTTTAAAACAGCAATTTTATCGTCATTTCTCATAAATCGCCGTTTCACACGAAAGAAACATGAATTTGTCAGTTTGAATAGTTCAAAACAGCGTTTTTCAATGTTTTTGCAAGTTTAAAACAGCAATTTTAACGGGATTTCACAAAAATCCACCGTTTCCAACGTAAGAAACATGAATTTGTCAGTTTGAATAGTTCAAAACAGCGTTTTTCTATGTTTTTGCAAGTTGAGAACAGCAATTTTATCGTCATTTCTCATAAATCGCCGTTTCGCACGAAAGAAATATGAATTTATCAGTTTGAATAGTTAAAAACAGCGTTTTTCTATGTTTTTGCAAGTTTAAAACAGCAATTTTATCGTCATTTCTCATAAATCACCGTTTCACACGAAAGAAACATGAATTTGTCAGTTTGAATAGTTCAAAACAGCGTTTTTCTATGTTTTTGCAAGTTTAAAACAGCAATTTTATCGTCATTTCTCATGAATCGCCGTTTCGCACGAAAGAAATATGAATTTATCAGTTTGAATAGTTAAAAACTGCGTTTTTTTATGTTTTTGCAAGTATAAAACAGCAATTTTATCGTCATTTCTCATAAATCGCCGTTTCACACGAAAGAAACATGAATTTGTCAGTTTGAATAGTTCAAAACAGCGTTTTTTCAATGTTTTTGCAAGTTTAAAACAGCAATTTTAACGGGATTTCACAAAAATCCACCGTTTTCAACGTAAGAAACATGAATTTGTCAGTTTGAATAGTTCAAAACAGCGTTTTTCTATGTTTTTGCAAGTTTAAAACAGCAATTTTATCGTCATTTCTCATAAATCACCGTTTTACACAAAAGAAACATGAATTTGTCAGTTTGAATAGTTCAAAACAGCGTTTTTCTTGTTTTTGCAAGTTTAAAACAGCAATTTTATCGTCATTTCTCATAAATCGCCGTTTCACACGAAAGAAACATGAATTTGTCAGTTTGAATAGTTCAAAACAGCGTTTTTCTATGTTTTTGCAAGTTTAAAACAGCAATTTTATCGTCATTTCTCATAAATCGCCGTTTCGCACGAAAGAAACATGAATTTGTCAGTTTAAATAGTTCAAAACAGCGTTTTTCTATGTTTTTGCAAGTTTAAAACAGCAATTTATCGTCATTTCTCATAAATCACCGTTCACACGAAAGAAAACATGAATTTGTCAGTTTGAATAGTTCAAAACAGCGTTTTTCTATGTTTTTGCAAGTTTAAAACAGCAATTTTATCGTCATTTCTCATAAATCGCCGTTTCGCACGAAAGAAATATGAATTTATCAGTTTGAATAGTTAAAAACAGCGTTTTTTCTATGTTTTTGCAAGTTTAAAAACAGCAATTTTATCGTCATTTCTCATAAATTACCGTTTCACACGAAAGAAACATGAATTTGTCAGTTTGAATAGTTCAAAACAGCGTTTTTCTATGTTTTTTGCAAGTTTAAAACAGCAATTTTATCGTCATTTCTCATGAATCGCCGTTTCGCACGAAAGAAATATGAATTTATCAGTTTGAATAGTTAAAAACAGCGTTTTTCTATGTTTTTGCAAGTTTAAAACAGCAATTTATCGTCATTTCTCATAAATCGCCGTTTCACACGAAAGAAACATGAATTTGTCATTTTGAATAGTTCAAAACAGCGTTTTTCAATGTTTTTGCAAGTTTAAAACAGCAATTTTAACGGGATTTCACAAAAATCCACCGTTTCCAACGTAAGAAACATGAATTTGTCAGTTTGAATAGTTCAAAACAGCGTTTTTCTATGTTTTTGCAAGTTTAAAACAGCAATTTATATCGTCATTTCTCATAAATCACCGTTTCACACGAAAGAAAACATGAATTTGTCAGTTTGAATAGTTCAAAACAGCGTTTTTCTATGTTTTGCAAGTTTAAAACAGCAATTTTATCGTCATTTCTCATAAATCGCCGTTTCGCACGAAAGAAATATGAATTTATCAGTTTGAATAGTTAAAAACAGCGTTTTTCTATGTTTTTGCAAGTTTAAAACAGCAATTTTATCGTCATTTCTCATAAATCGCCGTTTCCACACGAAAGAAACATGAATTTGTCAGTTTGAATAGTTCAAAACAGCGTTTTTCTATGTTTTTGCAAGTTTAAAACAGCAATTTATCGTCATTTCTCATAAATCGCCGTTTCACACGAAAGAAACATGAATTTGTCAGTTTGAATAGTTCAAAACAGCGTTTTTCTATGTGTCTGCAAGTTTAAAACAGCAATTTTATCGTAATTTCTCATAAATCGCCGTTTCGCACGGCAGAAACATGAATTTATCAGTTTGAATAGTTGAAAACAGCGTTTTTCTATGTTTTTGCAAGTTTAAAACAGCAATTTTATCGTCATTTCTCATAAATCGCCGTTTCGCACGAAAGAAACATGAATTTGTCAGTTTGAATAGTTCAAAACAGCGTTTTTCTATGTTTTTGCAAGTTTAAAACAGCAATTTTATCGTCATTTCTCATAAATCACCGTTTCACACGAAAGAAAAATGAATTTGTCAGTTTGAATAGTTCAAAACAGCGTTTTTCTATGTTTTTGCAAGTTTAAAACAGCAATTTTATCGTCATTTCTCATAAATCGCCGTTTCGCCACGAAAGAAATATGAATTTATCAGTTTGAATAGTTAAAAACAGCGTTTTTCTATGTTTTTGCAAGTTTAAAACAGCAATTTTATCGTCATTTCTCATAAATCACCGTTTCACACGAAAGAAACATGAATTTGTCAGTTTGAATAGTTCAAAACAGCGTTTTTCTATGTTTTTGCAAGTTTAAAACAGCAATTTTATCGTAATTTCTCATAAATCGCCGTTTCGCACGGCAGAAACATGAATTTATCAGTTTGAATAGTTGAAAACAGCGTTTTTCTATGTTTTTGCAAGTTTAAAACAGCAATTTTATCGTCATTTCTCATAAATCGCCGTTTCGCACGAAAGAAACATGAATTTGTCAGTTTGAATAGTTCAAAACAGCGTTTTTCTATGTTTTTGCAAGTTTAAAACAGCAATTTTATCGTCATTTCTCATAAATCACCGTTTCACACGAAAGAAACATGAATTTGTCAGTTTGAATAGTTCAAAACAGCGTTTTTCTATGTTTTTGCAAGTTTAAAACAGCAATTTTATCGTCATTTCTCATAAATCGCCGTTTCGCACGAAAGAAATATGAATTTATCAGTTTGAATAGTTAAAAACAGCGTTTTTCTATGTTTTTGCAAGTTTAAAACAGCAATTTTATCGTCATTTCTCATAAATCACCGTTTCACACGAAAGAAACATGAATTTGTCAGTTTGAATAGTTCAAAACAGCGTTTTTCTATGTTTTTGCAAGTTTAAAAACAGCAATTTTAACGGGATTTCACAAAAATCCACCGTTTCCAACGTAAGAAACATGAATTTGTCAGTTTGAATAGTTCAAAACAGCGTTTTTCTATGTTTTTGCAAGTTTAAAACAGCAATTTTATCGTCATTTCTCATAAATCGCCGTTTCACACGAAAGAAACATGAATTTGTCAGTTTGAATAGTTCAAAACAGGGTTTTTCTATGTTTTTGCAAGTTTAAAACAGCAATTTTATCCTGATTTTACAAAAATCCACCGTTTGAAACGTAAGAAACATGAATTTATGAGTTTGAATAGTTGAAAACAGCCTTTTTCTATGTTTTTGCAAGTTTAAAACAGCAATTTTATCGTAATTTCTCATAAATCGCCGTTTCGCACAAAAGAAACATGAATTTGTCAGTTTGAATAGTTCAAAACAGCGTTTTTCTATGTTTTTGCAAGTTTAAAACAGCAATTTTATCGTAATTTCTCATAAATCGCCGTTTCGCACGGAAGAAACATGAATTTGTCAGTTTGAATAGTTGAAAACAGCGTTTTTCAATGTTTTTGCAAGTTTAAAACAGCAATTTTATCGTGATTTCACAAAAATCCACCGTTTGGAACGTAAGAAACATGAATTTATCAGTTTTAATAGTTGAAAACAGCGTTTTTCTATGTTTTTGCAAGTTTAAAACAGCAATTTTATCGTCATTTCTCATAAATCGCCGTTTCGTACGAAAGAAACATGAATTTGTCAGTTTGAATAGTTCAAAACAGCGTTTTTCTATGTTTTTGCAAGTTTAAAACAGCAATTTTATCGTAATTTCTCATAAATCGCCGTTTCGCACGGAAGAAATATGAATTTGTCAGTTTGAATAGTTGAAAACAGCGTTTTTCAATGTTTTTGCAAGTTTAAAACAGCAATTTTATCGTGATTTCACAAAAATCCACCGTTTGGGTAAGAAACATGAATTTATCAGTTTGAATAGTTGAAAACAGCGTTTTTCTATGTTTTTGCAAGTTTAAAACAGCAATTTTATCGTCATTTCTCATAAATCGCCGTTTCGTACGAAAGAAACATGAATTTGTCAGTTTGAATAGTTCAAAACAGCGTTTTTCTATGTTTTTGCAAGTTGAAAACAGCAATTTTATCGTCATTTCTCATAAATCGCCGTTTCACACGAAAGAAACATGAATTTGTCAGTTTGAATAGTCCAAAACAGCGTTTTTCTATGTTTTTGCAAGTTGAAAACAGCAATTTTATCGTCATTTCTCATAAATCGCCGTTTCGCACGAAAGAAACATGAATTTGTCAGTTTGAATAGTTCAAAACAGCTTATTTCTATGTTTTTGCAAGTTTAAAACAGCAATTTTATCGTCATTTATTATAAATCGCCGTTTCGCACGAAAGAAACATGAATCTGTCAGTTTGAAAAGTTCAAAACAGGGTTTTTCTATGTTTTTGCAAGTTTAAAACAGCAATTTTATCGTCATTTCTCATAAATCGCCGTTTCACACGAAAGAAACATGAATTTGTCAGTTTGAATAGTTCAAAACAGCGTTTTTCTATGTTTTTGCAAGTTTAAAACAGCAAGTTTATCGTAATTTCTCATAAATCGCCGTTTCGCACGGAAGAAACATGAATTTGTATATTTGAATAGTTGAAAACAGCGTTTTTCAATGTTTTTGCAAGTTTAAAACAGCAATTTTATCGTGATTTCACAAAAATCCACCGTTTGGAACGTAAGAAACATGAATTTATCAGTTTGAATAGTTGAAAACAGCGTTTTTTCTATGTTTTTGCAAGTTTAAAACAGCAATTATATCGTCATTTCTCATAAATCGCCGTTTCGTACGAAAGAAACATGAATTTGTCAGTTTGAATAGTTCAAAACAGCGTTTTTCTATGTTTTTGCAAGTTGAAAACAGCAATTTTATCGTCATTTCTCATAAATCGCCGTTTCACACGAAAGAAACATGAATTTGTCAGTTTGAATAGTTTCAAAACAGCGTTTTTCTATGTTTTTGCAAGTTGAAAACAGCAATTTTATCGTCATTTCTCATAAATCGCCGTTTCACACGAAAGAAACATGAATTTGTCAGTTTGAATAGTTCAAAACAGCGTTTTTCTATGTTTTTGCAAGTTTAAAACAGCAATTTTATCGTCATTTCTCATAAATCACCGTTTCACACGAAAGAAACATGAATTTGTCAGTTTTGAATAGTTCAAAACAGCGTTTTTCTATGTTTTTGCAAGTTTAAAACAGCAATTTTATCGTAATTTCTCATAAATCGCCGTTTCGCACGGAAGAAGCATGAATTTATCAGTTTGAATAGTTGAAAACAGCGTTTTTCTATGTTTTTGCAAGTTTAAAACAGCAATTTTATCGTCATTTCTCATAAATCGCCGTTTCGCACGAAAGAAACATTAATTTGTCAGTTTGAATAGTTCAAAACAGCGTTTTTCTATGTTTTTGCAAGTTTAAAACAGCAATTTTATCGTCATTTCTCATAAATCACCGTTTCACACGAAAGAAACATGAATTTGTCAGTTTGAATAGTTCAAAACAGCGTTTTTCTATGTTTTTGCAAGTTTAAAACAGCAATTTTATCGTAATTTCTCATAAATCGCCGTTTCGCACGAAAGAAATATGAACTTATCAGTTTGAATAGTTAAAAACAGCGTTTTTTCTATGTTTTTGCAAGTTTAAAACAGCAATTTATCGTCATTTCTCATAAATCGCCGTTTCACACGAAAGAAACATGATTTTGTCAGTTCGAATAGTTCAAAACAGCGTTTTTCTATGTTTTTGCAAGTTTAAAACAGCAATTTTATCGTCATTTCTCATAAATCGCCGTTTCACACAAAAGAAACATGAATTTGTCAGTTTGAATAGTTCAAAACAGCGTTTTTCTATGTTTTTGCAAGTTGAAAACAGCAATTTTATCGTCATTTCTCATAAATCGCCGTTTCACACGAAAGAAACATGAATTTGTCAGTTTGAATAGTTCAAAACAGCGTTTTTCTATGTTTTTGCAAGTTTAAAACAGCAATTTTATCGTCATTTCTCATAAATCACCGTTTCACACGAAAGAAACATGAATTTGTCAGTTTGAATAGTTCAAAACAGCGTTTTTCTATGTTTTTGCAAGTTTAAAACAGCAATTTTATCGTAATTTCTCATAAATCGCCGTTTCGCACGGAAGAAGCATGAATTTATCAGTTTGAATAGTTGAAAACAGCGTTTTTCTATGTTTTTGCAAGTTTAAAACAGCAATTTTATCGTCATTTCTCATAAATCGCCGTTTCGCACGAAAGAAACATTAATTTGTCAGTTTGAATAGTTCAAAACAGCGTTTTTCTATGTTTTTGCAAGTTTAAAACAGCAATTTTATCGTCATTTCTCATAAATCACCGTTTCACACGAAAGAAACATGAATTTGTCAGTTTGAATAGTTCAAAACAGCGTTTTTCTATGTTTTTGCAAGTTTAAAACAGCAATTTTATCGTAATTTCTCATAAATCGCCGTTTCGCACGAAAGAAATATGAACTTATCAGTTTGAATAGTTAAAAACAGCGTTTTTCTATGTTTTTGCAAGTTTAAAACAGCAATTTTATCGTCATTTCTCATAAATCGCCGTTTCACACGAAAGAAACATGATTTTGTCAGTTCGAATAGTTCAAAACAGCGTTTTTCTATGTTTTTGCAAGTTTAAAACAGCAATTTTATCGTCATTTCTCATAAATCGCCGTTTCACACAAAAGAAACATGAATTTGTCAGTTTGAATAGTTCAAAACAGCGTTTTTCTATGTTTTTGCAAGTTTAAAACAGCAATTTTATCGTAATTTCTCATAAATCGCCGTTTCGCACGGAAGAAACATGAATTTATCAGTTTGAATAGTTGAAAACAGCGTTTTTCTATGTTTTTGCAAGTTTAAAACAGCAATTTTATCGTCATTTCTCATAAATCGCCGTTTCGCACGAAAGAAACATGAATTTGTCAGTTTGAATAGTTCAAAACAGCGTTTTTCTATGTTTTTGCAAGTTTAAAACAGCAATTTTATCGTCATTTCTCGTAAATCACCGTTTCACACGAAAGAAACATTAATTTGTCAGTTTGAATAGTTCAAAACAGCGTTTTTCTATGTTTTTGCAAGTTTAAAACAGCAATTTTATCGTCATTTCTCATGAATCGCCGTTTCGCACGAAAGAAATATGAATTTATCAGTTTGAATAGTTAAAAACAGCGTTTTTCTATGTTTTTGCAAGTTTAAAACAGCAATTTTATCGTCATTTCTCGTAAATCACCGTTTCACACGAAAGAAACATTAATTTGTCAGTTTGAATAGTTCAAAACAGCGTTTTTCTATGTTTTTGCAAGTTTAAAACAGCAATTTTATCGTCATTTCTTATAAATCGCCGTTTCACACGAAAGAAACATGAATTTGTCAGTTTGAATAGTTCAAAACAGGGTTTTTCTATGTTTTTGCAAGTTTAAAACAGCAATTTTATCGTGATTTCACAAAAATCCACCGTTTGAAACGTAAGAAACATGAATTTATCAGTTTGAATAGTTGAAAACATCGTTTTTCTATGTTTTTGCAAGTTTAAAACAGCAATTTTATCGTAATTTCTCATATATCGCCGTTTCGCACGAAAGAAACATGAATTTGTCAGTTTGAATAGTTCAAAACAGCGTTTTTCTAAATTTTTGCAAGTTTAAAACAGCAATTTTTTCGTAATTTCTCATAAATCGCCGTTTCGCACGAAGGAAACATGAATTTGTCAGTTTGAATAGTTGAAAACAGAGTTTTTCAATGTTTTTGCAAGTTTAAAACAGCAATTTTATCGTGATTTCACAAAAATCCACCGTTTGGAACGTAAGAAACATGAATTTATCAGTTTGAATAGTTGAAAACAGCGTTTTTCTATGTTTTTGCAAGTTTAAAACAGCAATTTTATCGTCATTTCTCATAAATCGCCGTTTCGTACGAAAGAAACATGAATTTGTCAGTTTGAGTAGTTCAAAACAGCGTTTTTCTATGTTTTTGCAAGTTTAAATAGCAATTTTATCGTAATTTCTCATAAATCGCCGTTTCGCACGGAAGAAACATGAATTTGTCAGTTTGAATAGTTGAAAACAGCGTTTTTCAATGTTTTTGCAAGTTTAAAACAGCAATTTTATCGTGATTTCACAAAAATCCACCGTTTGGAACGTAAGAAACATGAATTTATCAGTTTGAATATTTGAAAACAGCGTTTTTCTATGTTTTTGCAAGTTTAAAACAGCAATTTTATCGTCATTTCTCATAAATCGCCGTTTCGTACGAAAGAAACATGAATTTGTCAGTTTGAATAGTTCAAAACAGCGTTTTTCTATGTTTTTGCAAGTTGAAAACAGCAATTTTATCGTCATTTCTCATAAATCGCCGTTTCACATGAAAGAAACATGAATTTGTCAGTTTGAATAGTTGAAAACAGCGTTTTTCTATGTTTTTGCAAGTTTAAAACAGCAATTCTATCGTCATTTCTCATAAATCGCCGTTTCGCACGAAAGAAACACGAATTTGTCAGTTTGAATAGTTCAAAACAGCGTTTTTCTATGTTTTTGCAAATTGAAAACAGCAATTTTATCGTCATTTCTCATAAATCGCCGTTTCACACGAAAGAAACATGAATTTGTCAGTTTGAATAGTTCAAAACAGGGTTTTTCTATGTTTTTGCAAGTTTAAAACAGCAATTTTATCGTCATTTCTCATAAATCGCCGTTTCACACGAAAGAAACATGAATTTGTCAGTTCGAATAGTTCAAAACAGCGTTTTTCTATGTTTTTGCAAGTTTAAACCAGCAATTTTATCGTCATTTCTCATAAATCGCCGTTTCACACGATAGAAACATGAATTTGTCAGTTTGAATAGTTCAAAACAGCGTTTTTCTATGTTTTTGCAAGTTTAAAACAGCAATTTTATAGTAATTTCACATAAATCGCCGTTTCACACGAAAGAAACATGAATTTGTCAGTTTGAATAGTTAAAAACATCGTTTTTCAATGTTTTTGCAAGTTTAAAACAGCAATTAAACGTGATTTCACAAAAATCCACCGTTTCCAACGTAAGAAACATGAATTTATCAGTTTGAATAGTTCAAAAAGGCGTTTTTCTATGATTTTGTAAGTTGAAAACAGCAATTTTACCGTGATTTCACAAAAATCCACCGTTTCAAACGTAAGAAACATGAATTTATCAGTTTGAATAGTTGAAAACAGCGTTTTCTATGTTTTTGCAAGTTTAAAACAGCAATTTTAACGTGATTTCACAAAAATCCACCGTTTCCAACGTAAGAAACATGAATTTATCAGTTTGAATAGTTCAAAACAGGGTTTTTTCTATGTTTTTGCAAGTTTAAAACAGCAATTTTATCGTGATTTCACAAAAATCCACCGTTTCGAACGTAAGAAACATGAATTTATCAGTTTGAATAGTTGAAAACAGCGTTTTTCTATGTTTTTGCAAGTTTAAAACAGCAATTTTATCGTCATTTCTCATAAATCGCCGTTTCACACGAAAGAAACATGAATTTGTCAGTTTGAATAGTTCAAAACAGCGTTTTTCTATGTTTTTGCAAGTTTAAAACAGCAATTTTATCGTCATTTATCATAAATCGCCGTTTCGCACGAAAGAAACATAAATTTGTCAGTTTGAATAGTTCAAAACAGGGTTTTTCTAAGTTTTTGCAAGTTTAAAACAGCAATTTTATCGTAATTTCTCATAAATCGCCGTTTCGCACGAAAGAAACATGAATTTGTCAGTTTGAATAGTTCAAAACAGCGTTTTTCTATGTTTTTGCAAGTTTAAAACAGCAATTTTATCGTCATTTATCATAAATCGCCGTTTCGCACGAAAGAAACATGAATTTGTCAGTTTGAATAGTTCAAAACAGGGGTTTTCTATGTTTTTGCAAGTTTAAAACAGCAATTTTATCGTCATTTCTCTTAAATCGCCGTTTCACAAGAAAGAGACATGAATTTGTCAGTTTGAATAGTTCAAAGCAGCATTTTTCTATGTTTTTGCAAGTTTAAAACAGCAATTTTATCGTAATTTCTCATAAATCGCCGTTTCGCATGGAAGAAACATGAATTTGTCAGTTTGAATAGTTCAAAACAGCGTTTTTCTATGTTTTTGCAAGTTTAAAACAGCAATTTTATCGTGATTTCACAAAAATCCACCGTTTGGAACGTAAGAAACATTAATTTATCAGTTTGAATAGTTGAAAACAGCGTTTTTCTATGTTTTTGCAAGTTTAAAACAGCAATATAACCGTGATTTCACAAAAATCCACCATTTGGAACGTAAGAAACATGAATTTATCAGTTTGAATAGTTGAAAACAGCGTTTTTCTATGTTTTTACAAGTTTAAAACAGCAATTTTATCGTCATTTCTCATAAATCGCCGTTTCGCATGAAAGAAACATGAATTTGTCAGTTTGAATAGTTCAAAACAGCGTTTTTCTATGTTTTTGCAAGTTTAAAACAGCAATTTTATCGTCATTTCTCATAAATCGCCGTTTCGCATGAAAGAAACATGAATTTGTCAGTTTGAGTAGTTCAAAACAGCGTTTTTCTATGTTTTTGCAAGTTTAAAACAGCAATTTTATCGTCATTTCTCATAAATCGCCGTTTCGCACGGAAGAAACATGAATTTGTCAGTTTGAATAGTTAAAAACATCGTTTTTAAATGTTTTTGCAAGTTTAAAAAAGCAATTTTAACGTGATTTCACAAAAATACACCGTTTACAACGTAAGAAACATGGATTTATCAGTTTGAATAGTTCAAAACAGCGTTTTTCTATGTTTTTGTAAGTTTAAAACAGCAATTTTATCGTGATTTCACAAAAATCCACCGTTTCGAACGTAAGAAACATGAATTTATCAGTTTGAATAGTTGAAAACAGCGTTTTTTTATGTTTTTGCAAGTTTAAAACAGCAATTTTATCGTCATTTCTCATAAATCGCCGTTTCGCACGAAAGAAACATGAATTTGTCAGTTTGAATAGTTCAAAACAGCGTTTTTCTATGTTTTTGCAAGTTTTAAAACAGCAATTTTATCGTCATTTCTCATAAATCGCCGTTTCGCACGAAAGAAACATGAATTTGTCAGTTTGAATAGTTTAAAACAGCGTTTTTCTATGTTTTTGTAAGTTTAAAACAGCAATTTTATCGTCATTTCTCATAAATCGCCGTTTCACACGAAAGAAACATGAATTTGTCAGTTCGAATAGTTCAAAACAGCGTTTTTCTATGTTTTTGCAAGTTTAAACCAGCAATTTTATCGTCATTTCTCATAAATCGCCGTTTCACACGAAAGAAACATGAATTTGTCAGTTTGAATAGTTCAAAACAGCGTTTTTTTATGTTTTTGCAAGTTTAAAACAGCAATTTTATAGTAATTTCACATAAATCGCCGTTTCGCACGGAAGAAACATGAATTTGTCAGTTTGAATAGTTAAAAACATCGTTTTTCAATGTTTTTGCAAGTTTAAAACAGCAATTTTAACGTGATTTCACAAAAATCCACCGTTTCCAACGTAAGAAACATGAATTTATCAGTTTGAATAGTTCAAAAAGGCGTTTTTCTATGATTTTGTAAGTTGAAAACAGCAATTTTACCGTGATTTCACAAAAATCCACCGTTTCGAACGTAAGAAACATAAATTTATCAGTTTGAATAGTTTGAAAACAGCGTTTTTCTATGTTTTTGCAAGTTTAAAACAGCAATTTTAACGTAATTTCACAAAAATCCACCGTTTCCAACGTAAGAAACATGAATTTATCAGTTTGAATAGTTCAAAACAGGGTTTTTCTATGTTTTTGCAAGTTTAAAACAGCAATTTTATAGTCATTTCTCATAAATCGCCGTTTCGCATGAAAGAAACATGAATTTGTCAGTTTGAGTAGTTCAAAACAGCGTTTTTCTATGTTTTTGCAAGTTTAAAACAGCAATTTTAACGTAATTTCACAAAAATCCACCGTTTCCAACGTAAGAAACATGAATTTGTCAGTTTGAATAGTTCAAAACAGGGTTTTTCTATGTTTTTGCAAGTTTAAAACAGCAATTTTATCGTCATTTCTCATAAATCGCCGTTTCACACGATAGAAACATGAATTTGTCAGTTTGAATAGTTCAAAACAGCGTTTTTCTATGTTTTTGCAAGTTTAAAACAGCAATTTTATAGTAATTTCACATAAATCGCCGTTTCACACGAAAGAAACATGAATTTGTCAGTTTGAATAGTTAAAAACATCGTTTTTCAATGTTTTTGCAAGTTTAAAACAGCAATTAAACGTGATTTCACAAAAATCCACCGTTTCCAACGTAAGAAACATGAATTTATCAGTTTGAATAGTTCAAAAAGGCGTTTTTCTATGATTTTGTAAGTTGAAAACAGCAATTTTACCGTGATTTCACAAAAATCCACCGTTTCAAACGTAAGAAACATGAATTTATCAGTTTGAATAGTTGAAAACAGCGTTTTCTATGTTTTTGCAAGTTTAAAACAGCAATTTTAACGTGATTTCACAAAAATCCACCGTTTCCAACGTAAGAAACATGAATTTATCAGTTTGAATAGTTCAAAACAGGGTTTTTCTATGTTTTTGCAAGTTTAAAACAGCAATTTTATCGTGATTTCACAAAAATCCACCGTTTCGAACGTAAGAAACATGAATTTATCAGTTTGAATAGTTGAAAACAGCGTTTTTCTATGTTTTTGCAAGTTTAAAACAGCAATTTTATCGTCATTTCTCATAAATCGCCGTTTCACACGAAAGAAACATGAATTTGTCAGTTTGAATAGTTCAAAACAGCGTTTTTCTATGTTTTTGCAAGTTTAAAACAGCAATTTTATCGTCATTTATCATAAATCGCCGTTTCGCACGAAAGAAACATAAATTTGTCAGTTTGAATAGTTCAAAACAGGGTTTTTCTAAGTTTTTGCAAGTTTAAAACAGCAATTTTATCGTAATTTCTCATAAATCGCCGTTTCGCACGAAAGAAACATGAATTTGTCAGTTTGAATAGTTCAAAACAGCGTTTTTCTATGTTTTTGCAAGTTTAAAACAGCAATTTTATCGTCATTTATCATAAATCGCCGTTTCGCACGAAAGAAACATGAATTTGTCAGTTTGAATAGTTCAAAACAGGGGTTTTCTATGTTTTTGCAAGTTTAAAACAGCAATTTTATCGTCATTTCTCTTAAATCGCCGTTTCACAAGAAAGAGACATGAATTTGTCAGTTTGAATAGTTCAAAGCAGCATTTTTCTATGTTTTTGCAAGTTTAAAACAGCAATTTTATCGTAATTTCTCATAAATCGCCGTTTCGCATGGAAGAAACATGAATTTGTCAGTTTGAATAGTTCAAAACAGCGTTTTTTCTATGTTTTTGCAAGTTTAAAACAGCAATTTTATCGTGATTTCACAAAAATCCACCGTTTGGAACGTAAGAAACATGAATTTATCAGTTTGAATAGTTGAAAACAGCGTTTTTCTATGTTTTTGCAAGTTTAAAACAGCAATTTTATCGTGATTTCACAAAAATCCACCATTTGGAACGTAAGAAACATGAATTTATCAGTTTGAATAGTTGAAAACAGCGTTTTTCTATGTTTTTACAAGTTTAAAACAGCAATTTTATCGTCATTTCTCATAAATCGCCGTTTCGCATGAAAGAAACATGAATTTGTCAGTTTGAATAGTTCAAAACAGCGTTTTTCTATGTTTTTGCAAGTTTAAAACAGCAATTTTATCGTCATTTCTCATAAATCGCCGTTTCGCATGAAAGAAACATGAATTTGTCAGTTTGAGTAGTTCAAAACAGCGTTTTTCTATGTTTTTGCAAGTTTAAAACAGCAATTTTATCGTCATTTCTCATAAATCGCCGTTTCGCACGGAAGAAACATGAATTTGTCAGTTTGAATAGTTAAAAACATCGTTTTTCAATGTTTTTGCAAGTTTAAAAAAGCAATTTTAACGTGATTTCACAAAAATACACCGTTTACAACGTAAGAAACATGGATTTATCAGTTTGAATAGTTCAAAACAGCGTTTTTTCTATGTTTTTGTAAGTTTAAAACAGCAATTTTATCGTGATTTCACAAAAATCCACCGTTTCGAACGTAAGAAACATGAATTTATCAGTTTGAATAGTTGAAAACAGCGTTTTTTTATGTTTTTGCAAGTTTAAAACAGCAATTTTATCGTCATTTCTCATAAATCGCCGTTTCGCACGAAAGAAACATGAATTTGTCAGTTTTAATAGTTCAAAACAGCGTTTTTTCTATGTTTTTGCAAGTTTAAAACAGCAATTTTATCGTCATTTCTCATAAATCGCCGTTTCGCACGAAAGAAACATGAATTTGTCAGTTTGAATAGTTTAAAACAGCGTTTTCTATGTTTTTGCAAGTTTAAAACAGCAATTTTATCGTCATTTCTCATAAATCGCCGTTTCACACGAAAGAAACATGAATTTGTCAGTTCGAATAGTTCAAAACAGCGTTTTTCTATGTTTTTGCAAGTTTAAACCAGCAATTTTATCGTCATTTCTCATAAATCGCCGTTTCACACGAAAGAAACATGAATTTGTCAGTTTGAATAGTTCAAAACAGCGTTTTTTTTTTATGTTTTTGCAAGTTTAAAACAGCAATTTTATAGTAATTTCACATAAATCGCCGTTTCGCACGGAAGAAACATGAATTTGTCAGTTTGAATAGTTAAAAACATCGTTTTTCAATGTTTTTGCAAGTTTAAAACAGCAATTTTAACGTGATTTCACAAAAATCCACCGTTTCCAACGTAAGAAACATGAATTTATCAGTTTGAATAGTTCAAAAAGGCGTTTTTTCTTTGATTTTGTAAGTTGAAAACAGCAATTTTACCGTGATTTCACAAAAATCCACCGTTTCGAACGTAAGAAACATAAATTTATCAGTTTGAATAGTTGAAAACAGCGTTTTTCTATGTTTTTGCAAGTTTAAAACAGCAATTTTAACGTAATTTCACAAAAATCCACCGTTTCCAACGTAAGAAACATGAATTTATCAGTTTGAATAGTTCAAAACAGGGTTTTTCTATGTTTTTGCAAGTTTAAAACAGCAATTTTATCGTGATTTCACAAAAATCCACCGTTTCGAACGTAAGAAACATGAATTTATCAGTTTGAATAGTTGAAAACAGCGTTTTTTCTATGTTTTTGCAAGTTTAAAACAGCAATTTTATCGTCATTTCTCATAAATCGCCGTTTCGCACTAAAGAAACATGAATTTGTCAGTTTGAATAGTTCAAAACAGGGGTTTTCTATGTTTTTGCAAGTTTAAAACAGCAATTTTATCGTCATTTCTCTTAAATCGCCGTTTCACAAGAAAGAAACATGAATTTATCAGTTTGAATAGTTGAAAACAGCGTTTTTCTATGTTTTTACAAGTTTAAAACAGCAATTTTATCGTCAATTCTCATAAATCGCCGTTTCGCATGAAAGAAACATGAATTTGTCAGTTTGAATAGTTCAAAACAGCGTTTTTCTATGTTTTTGCAAGTTTAAAACAGCAATTTTATAGTCATTTCTCATAAATCGCCGTTTCGCATGAAAGAAACATGAATTTGTCAGTTTGAGTAGTTCAAAACAGCGTTTTTTCTATGTTTTTGCAAGTTTAAAACAGCAATTTTATCGTCATTTCTCATAAATCGCCGTTTCGCACGGAAAAAACATGAATTTGTCAGTTTGAATAGTTAAAAACATCGTTTTTCAATGTTTTTGCAAGTTTAAAAAAGCAATTTTAACGTGATTTCACAAAAATCTACCGTTTTACAACGTAAGAAACATGGATTTATCAGTTTGAATAGTTCAAAACAGCAATTTTCTATGTTTTTGCAAGTTTTAAAACAGCAATTTTATCGTGATTTCACAAAAATCCACCGTTTCGAACGTAAGAAACATGAATTTATCAATTTGAATAGTTTAAAACAGCGTTTTTTCTATGTTTTTGCAAGTTTAAAACAGCAATTTTATCGTCATTTCTCATAAATCGCCGTTTCGCACGAAAGAAACATGAATTTGTCAGTTTGAATAGTTCAAAACAGCGTTTTTCTATGGTTTTGCAAGTTTAAAACAGCAATTTTATCGTCATTTCTCATAAATCGCCGTTTCACACGAAAGAAACATGAATTTGTCAGTTTGAATAGTTCAAAACAGCGTTTTTCTATGTTTTTGCAAGTTGAAAACAGCAATTTTATCGTCATTTCTCATAAATCGCCGTTTCACACGAAAGAAACATGAATTTGTCAGTTTGAATAGTTCAAAACAGGGTTTTTCTATGTTTTTGCAAGTTTAAAACAGCAATTTTATCGTCATTTCTCATAAATCGCCGTCTCACACGAAAGAAAAATGAATTTGTCAGTTTGAATAGTTCAAAACAGCGTTTTTCTATGTTTTTGCAAGTTTAAAACAGCAATTTTATCGTCATTTCTCATAAATCGCCGTTTCGCACGAAAGAAATATGAATTTATCAGTTTGAATAGTTAAAAACAGCGTTTTTTCTATGTTTTTGCAAGTTTAAAACAGCAATTTTATCGTCATTTATCATAAATCGCCGTTTCGCACGAAAGAAACATGAATTTGTAAGTTTGAATAGTTCAAAACAGGGTTTTTCTATGTTTTTGCAAGTTTAAAACAGCAATTTTATCGTCATTTCTCATAAATCGCCGTTTCACACGAAAGAAACATGAATTTGTCAGTTTGAATAGTTGAAAACAGCGTTTTTCAATGTTTTTGCAAGTTTAAAACAGCAATTTTATCGTGATTTCACAAAAATCCACCGTTTGGAACGTAAGAAACATGAATTTATCAGTTTGAATAGTTGAAAACAGTGTTTTTCTATGTTTTTGCAAGTTTAAAACAGCAATTTTATCGTCATTTCTCATAAATCGCCGTTTCGCACGAAAGAAACATGAATTTGTCAGTTTGAATAGTTCAAAACAGCGTTTTTCTATGTTTTTGCAAGTTGAAAACAGCAATTTTATCGTCATTTCTCATAAATCGCCGTTTCACACGAAAGAAACATGAATTTGTCAGTTTGAATAGTTGAAAACAGGGTTTTCTATGTTTTTGCAAGTTTAAAACAGCAATTTTATCCTCATTTCTCATAAATCGCCGTTTCACACGAAAGAAACATGAATTTGTCAGTTTGAGTAGTTCAAAACAGCGTTTTTCTATGTTTTTGCAAGTTTAAATCAGCAATTTTATCGTAATTTCTCATAAATCGCCGTTTCGCACGGAAGAAACATGAATTTATCAGTTTGAATAGTTGAAAACAGCGTTTTTCTATGTTTTTGCAAGTTTAAAACAGCAATTTTAACGTCATTTCTCATAAATCGCCGTTTCGCACGAAAGAAACATGAATTTGTCAGTTTGAATAGTTCAAAACAGCGTTTTTTTTATGTTTTTGCAAGTTTAAAACAGCAATTTTATCGTCATTTCTCATAAATCGCCGTTTCACACGAAAGAAACATGAATTTGTCAGTTTGAATAGTTCAAAACAGCGTTTTTCTATGTTTTTGCAAGTTTAAAACAGCAATTTTATCGTCATTTCTCATAAATCGCCGTTTCGCACGAAAGAAATATGAATTTATCAGTTTGAATAGTTAAAAACAGCGTTTTTCTATGTTTTTGCAAGTTTAAAACAGCAATTTTATCGTCATTTCTCGTAAATCGCCGTTTCACACGAAAGAAACATGAATTTGTCAGTTTGAATAGTTCAAAACAGCGTTTTTCTATGTTTTTGCAAGTTTAAAACAGCAATTTTATCGTCATTTCTCATAAATCGCCGTTTCGCACGAAAGAAATATGAATTTATCAGTTTGAATAGTTAAAAACAGCGTTTTTCTATGTTTTTGCAAGTTTAAAACAGCAAATTTATCGTCATTTCTCGTAAATCGCCGTTTCACACGAAAGAAACATGAATTTGTCAGTTTGAATAGTTCAAAACAGCGTTTTTCTATGTTTTTGCAAGTTTAAAACAGCAATTTTATAGTAATTTCTCATAAATCGTTGTTTCGCACGGAAGAAACATGAATTTGTCAGTTTAAATAGTTGAAAACATCGTTTTTCAATGTTTTTGCAAGTATAAAACAGCAATTTTAACGGGATTTCACAAAAATCCACCGTTTCCAACGTAAGAAACATGAATTTGTCAGTTTGAATAGTTCAAAACAGCGTTTTTCTATGTTTTTGCAAGTTTAAAACAACAATTTTATCGTCATTTATCATAAATCGCCGTTTCGCACGAAAGAAACATGAATTTGTCAGTTTGAATAGTTCAAAACAGGGTTTTTCTATGTTTTTGCAAGTTTAAAACAGCAATTTTATCGTCATTTCTCATAAATCGCCGTTTCACACGAAAGAAACATGAATTTGTCAGTTTGAATAGTTCAAAACAGCGTTTTTCTATGTTTTTGCAAGTTTAAAACAGCAATTTTATCGTAATTTCTCATAAATCGCCGTTTCGCACGGAAGAAACATGAATTTGTCAGTTTGAATAGTTGAAAACAGCGTTTTTCAATGTTTTTTCAAGTTTAAAACAGCAATTTTATCGTGATTTCACAAAAATCCACCGTTTGGAACGTAAGAAACATGAATTTATCAGTTTGAATAGTTGAAAACAGCGTTTTTCTATGTTTTTGCAAGTTTAAAACAGCAATTTTATCGTCATTTCTCATAAATCGCCGTTTCGCACGAAAGAAACATGAATTTGTCAGTTTGAATAGTTCAAAACAGCGTTTTTCTATGTTTTTGCAAGTTAAAAACAGCAATTTTATCGTCATTTCTCATAAATCGCCGTTTCACACAAAGGAAACATGAATTTGTCAGTTTGAATAGTTCAGAACAGCGTTTTTCTATGTTTTTGCAAGTTTAAAACAGCAATTTTATCGTCATTTCTCATAAATCGCCGTTTCGCACGAAAGAAATATGAATTTATCAGTTTGAATAGTTCAAAACAGCGTTTTTTTATGTTTTTGCAAGTTTAAAACAGCAATTTTATCGTCATTTCTCATAAATCACCGTTTCACACGAAAGAAACATGAATTTGTCAGTTTGAATAGTTCAAAACAGCGTTTTTCTATGTTTTTGCAAGTTTAAAACAGCAATTTTATCGTCATTTCTCATAAATCGCCGTTTCGCACGAAAGAAATATGAATTTATCAGTTTGAATAGTTAAAAACAGCGTTTTTCTATGTTTTTGCAAGTTTAAAACAGCAATTTTATCGTCATTTCTCGTAAATCGCCGTTTCACACGAAAGAAACATGAATTTGTCAGTTTGAATAGTTCAAAACAGCGTTTTTCTATGTTTTTGCAAGTTTAAAACAGCAATTTTATAGTAATTTCTCATAAATCGTTGTTTCGCAAGGAAGAAACATGAATTTGTCAGTTTAAATAGTTGAAAACATCGTTTTTCAATGTTTTTGCAAGTATAAAAAAGCAATTTTAACGGGATTTCACAAAAATCCACCGTTTCCAACGTAAGAAACATGAATTTGTCAGTTTGAATAGTTCAAAACAGCGTTTTTCTATGTTTTTGCAAGTTTAAAACAACAATTTTATCGTCATTTATCATAAATCGCCGTTTCACACGAAAGAAACATGAATTTGACAGTTTGAATAGTTCAAAACAGCGTTTTTCTATGTTTTTGCAAGTTTAAAACAGCAATTTTATCGTCATTTCTCATAAATCGCCGTTTCACACGAAAGAAACATGAATTTGTCAGTTTGAATAGTTCAAAACAGCGTTTTTCTATGTTTTTGAAGTTTAAAACAGCAATTTTATCGTCATTTCTCATAAATCGCCGTTTCGCACGAAAGAAATATGAATTTATCAGTTTGAATAGTTAAAAACAGCGTTTTTCTATGTTTTTGCAAGTTTAAAACAGCAATTTTATCGTCATTTCTCATAAATCGCCGTTTCACACGAAAGAAACATGAATTTGTCAGTTTGAGTAGTTCAAAACAGCGTTTTTCTATGTTTTTGCAAGTTTAAAACAGCAATTTTATCGTCATTTCTCATAAATCGCCGTTTCGCACGGAAGAAACATGAATTTGTCAGTTTGAATAGTTAAAAACATCGTTTTTCAATGTTTTTGCAAGTTTAAAAAAGCAATTTTTACGTGTTTTCACAAAAAACCACCGTTTACAACGTAAGAAACATGGATTTATCAGTTCGAATAGTTCAAAACAGCGTTTTTCTATGTTTTTGCAAGTTTAAAACAGCAATTTTATCGTGATTTCACAAAAATCCACCGTTTCGAACGTAAGAAACATGAATTTATCAATTTGAATAGTTTAAAACAGCGTTTTTCTATGTTTTTGCAAGTTTAAAACAGCAATTTTATCGTCATTTCTCATAAATCGCCGTTTCGCACGAAAGAAACATGAATTTGTCAGTTTGAATAGTTCAAAACAGCGTTTTTATATGGTTTTGCAAGTTTAAAACAGCAATTTTATCGTCATTTCTCATAAATCGCCGTTTCACACGAAAGAAACATGAATTTGTCAGTTTGAATAGTTCAAAACAGCGTTTTTCTATGTTTCTGCAAGTTTAAAACAGCAATTTTATCGTCATTTCTCATAAATCGCCGTTTCGCACGAAAGAAACATGAATTTGTCAGTTTGAATAGTTCAAAACAGCGTTTTTATATGGTTTTGCAAGTTTAAAACAGCAATTTTATCGTCATTTCTCATAAATCGCCGTTTCACACGAAAGAAACATGAATTTGTCAGTTTGAATAGTTCAAAACAGCGTTTTTCTATGTTTTTGCAAGTTTAAAACAGCAATTTTATCGTCATTTATCATAAATCGCCGTTTCGCACGAAAGAAACATGAATTTGTAAGTTTGAATAGTTCAAAACAGGGTTTTTCTATGTTTTTGCAAGTTTAAAACAGCAATTTTATCGTCATTTCTCATAAATCGCCGTTTCACACGAAAGAAACATGAATTTGTCAGTTTGAATAGTTCAAAACAGCGTTTTTCTATGTTTTTGCAAGCTTAAAACAGCAATTTTATCGTAATTTCTCATAAATCGCCGTTTCGCACGGAAGAAACATGAATTTGTCAGTTTGAATAGTTGAAAACAGCGTTTTTCAATGTTTTTGCAAGTTTAAAACAGCAATTTTATCGTGATTTCACAAAAATCCACCGTTTGGAACGTAAGAAACATTAATTTATCAGTTTGAATAGTTGAAAACAGCGTTTTTCTATGTTTTTGCAAGTTTAAAACAGCAATTTTATCGTCATTTCTCATAAATCGCCGTTTCGCACGAAAGAAACATGAATTTGTCAGTTTGAATAGTTCAAAACAGCGTTTTTCTATGTTTTTGCAAGTTGAAAACAGCAATTTTATCGTCATTTCTCATAAATCGCCGTTTCACACGAAAGAAACATGAATTTGTCAGTTTGAATAGTTCAAAACAGCGTTTTTCTATGTTTTTGCAAGTTTAAAACAGCAATTTTATAGTATTTTCTCATAAATCGTTGTTTCGCACGGAAGAAACATGAATTTGTCAGTTTGAATAGTTGAAAACATCGTTTTTCAATGTTTTTAAAGTTTAAAACAGCAATTTTAACGTGATTTCACAAAAATCCACCGTTTCCAACGTAAGAAATATGAATTTATCAGATTGAATAGTTCAAAAAGGCGTTTTTCTATGTTTTTGCAAGTTTAAAACAGCAATTTTATCGTGATTTCACAAAAATCCACCGTTTCGAACGTAAGAAACATAAATTTATCAGTTTGAATAGTTGAAAACAGCGTTTTTCTATGTTTTTGCAAGTTTAAATCAGCAATTTTATCTTCATTTCTCATAAATCGCCGTTTCACACGAAAGAAACATGAATTTGACAGTTTGAATAGTTCAAAACAGCGTTTTTCTATGTTTTTGCAAGTTTAAAACAGCAATTTTATCGTCATTTCTCATAAATCGCCGTTTCACACGAAAGAAACATGAATTTGTCAGTTTGAATAGTTCAAAACAGCGTTTTTCTATGTTTTTGAAGTTTAAAACAGCAATTTTATCGTCATTTCTCATAAATCGCCGTTTCGCACGAAAGAAATATGAATTTATCAGTTTGAATAGTTAAAAACAGCGTTTTTCTATGTTTTTGCAAGTTTAAAACAGCAATTTTATCGTCATTTCTCATAAATCGCCGTTTCACACGAAAGAAACATGAATTTGTCAGTTTGAGTAGTTCAAAACAGCGTTTTTCTATGTTTTTGCAAGTTTAAAACAGCAATTTTATCGTCATTTCTCATAAATCGCCGTTTCGCACGGAAGAAACATGAATTTGTCAGTTTGAATAGTTAAAAACATCGTTTTTCAATGTTTTTGCAAGTTTAAAAAAGCAATTTTAACGTGATTTCACAAAAAACCACCGTTTACAACGTAAGAAACATGGATTTATCAGTTCGAATAGTTCAAAACAGCGTTTTTCTATGTTTTTGCAAGTTTAAAACAGCAATTTTATCGTGATTTCACAAAAATCCACCGTTTCGAACGTAAGAAACATGAATTTATCAATTTGAATAGTTTAAAACAGCGTTTTTCTATGTTTTTGCAAGTTTAAAACAGCAATTTTATCGTCATTTCTCATAAATCGCCGTTTCGCACGAAAGAAACATGAATTTGTCAGTTTGAATAGTTCAAAACAGCGTTTTTATATGGTTTTGCAAGTTTAAAATAGCAATTTTATCGTCATTTCTCATAAATCGCCGTTTCACACGAAAGAAACATGAATTTGTCAGTTTGAATAGTTCAAAACAGCGTTTTTCTATGTTTTTGCAAGTTTAAAACAGCAATTTTATCGTCATTTCTCATAAATCGCCGTTTCGCACGAAAGAAACATGAATTTGTCAGTTTGAATAGTTCAAAACAGCGTTTTTATATGGTTTTGCAAGTTTAAAACAGCAATTTTATCGTCATTTCTCATAAATCGCCGTTTCACACGAAAGAAACATGAATTTGTCAGTTTGAATAGTTCAAAACAGCGTTTTTCTATGTTTTTGCAAGTTTAAAACAGCAATTTTATCGTCATTTATCATAAATCGCCGTTTCGCACGAAAGAAACATGAATTTGTAAGTTTGAATAGTTCAAAACAGGGTTTTTCTATGTTTTTGCAAGTTTAAAACAGCAATTTTATCGTCATTTCTCATAAATCGCCGTTTCACACGAAAGAAACATGAATTTGTCAGTTTGAATAGTTCAAAACAGCGTTTTTCTATGTTTTTGCAAGCTTAAAACAGCAATTTTATCGTAATTTCTCATAAATCGCCGTTTCGCACGGAAGAAACATGAATTTGTCAGTTTGAATAGTTGAAAACAGCGTTTTTCAATGTTTTTGCAAGTTTAAAACAGCAATTTTATCGTGATTTCACAAAAATCCACCGTTTGGAACGTAAGAAACATTAATTTATCAGTTTGAATAGTTGAAAACAGCGTTTTTCTATGTTTTTGCAAGTTTAAAACAGCAATTTTATCGTCATTTCTCATAAATCGCCGTTTCGCACGAAAGAAACATGAATTTGTCAGTTTGAATAGTTCAAAACAGCGTTTTTCTATGTTTTTGCAAGTTGAAAACAGCAATTTTATCGTCATTTCTCATAAATCGCCGTTTCACACGAAAGAAACATGAATTTGTCAGTTTGAATAGTTCAAAACAGCGTTTTTCTATGTTTTTGCAAGTTTAAAACAGCAATTTTATAGTATTTTCTCATAAATCGTTGTTTCGCACGGAAGAAACATGAATTTGTCAGTTTGAATAGTTGAAAACATCGTTTTTCAATGTTTTTTAAGTTTAAAACAGCAATTTTAACGTGATTTCACAAAAATCCACCGTTTCCAACGTAAGAAATATGAATTTATCAGATTGAATAGTTCAAAAAGGCGTTTTTCTATGTTTTTGCAAGTTTAAAACAGCAATTTTATCGTGATTTCACAAAAATCCACCGTTTCGAACGTAAGAAACATAAATTTATCAGTTTGAATAGTTGAAAACAGCGTTTTTCTATGTTTTTGCAAGTTTAAATCAGCAATTTTATCGTCATTTCTCATAAATCGCCGTTTCGCACGAAAGAAAAATGAATTTGTCAGTTTGAATAGTTCAAAACAGCGTTTTTCTATGTTTTTGCAAGTTTAAAACAGCAATTTTATCGTCATTTCTCATAAATCGCCGTTTCACACGAAAGAAACATGAATTTGTCAGTTTGAATAGTTCAAAACAGCGTTTTTTTATGTTTTTGCAAGTTTAAAACAGCAATTTTATCGTCATTTCTCATAAATCGCCGTTTCACACGAAAGAAACATGAATTTGTCAGTTTGAGTAGTTCAAAACAGCGTTTTTCTATGTTTTTGCAAGTTTAAAACAGCAATTTTATCGTCATTTCTCATAAATCGCCGTTTCGCACGGAAGAAACATGAATTTGTCAGTTTGAATAGTTAAAAACATCGTTTTTCAATATTTTTGCAAGTTTAAAAAAGCAATTTTAACGTGATTTCACAAAAAACCACCGTTTACAACGTAAGAAACATGGATTTATCAGTTCGAATAGTTCAAAACAGCGTTTTTCTATGTTTTTGCAAGTTTAAAACAGCAATTTTATCGTGATTTCACAAAAATCCACCGTTTGGAACGTAAGAAACATGAATTTATCAGTTTGAATAGTTGAAAACAGCGTTTTTCTATGTTTTTGCAAGTTTAAAACAGCAATTTTATCGTCATTTCCCATAAATCGCCGTTTCGCACGAAAGAAACATGAATTTGTCAGTTTGAATAGTTCAAAACAGCGTTTTTCTATGTTTTTGCAAGTTTAAAACAGCAATTTTATAGTATTTTCTCATAAATCGTTGTTTCGCACGGAAGAAACATGAATTTGTCAGTTTGAATAGTTGAAAACATCGTTTTTCAATGTTTTTGCAAGTTTAAAACAGCAATTTTAACGTGATTTCACAAAAATCCACCGTTTCCAACGTAAGAAACATGAATTTATCAGTTTGAATAGTTCAAAAAGGCGTTTTTCTATGTTTTTGCAAGTTTAAAACAGCAATTTTATCGTGATTTCACAAAAATCCACCGTTTCGAACGTAAGAAACATAAATTTATCAGTTTGAATAGTTGAAAACAGCGTTTTTCTATATTTTGCAAGTTTAAATCAGCAATTTTATCGTCATTTCTCATAAATCGCCGTTTCGCACGAAAGAAAAATGAATTTGTCAGTTTGAATAGTTCAAAACAGCGTTTTTCTATGTTTTTGCAAGTTTAAAACAGCAATTTTATCGTCATTTCTCATAAATCGCCGTTTCGCACGAAAGAAATATGAATTTATCAGTTTGAATAGTTAAAAACAGCGTTTTTCTATGTTTTTGCAAGTTTAAAACAGCAATTTTATCGTCATTTCTCATAAATCGCCGTTTCACACGAAAGAAACATGAATTTGACAGTTTGAATAGTTCAAAACAGCGTTTTTCTATGTTTTTGCAAGTTTAAAACAGCAATTTTATCGTCATTTCTCATAAATCGCCGTTTCACACGAAAGAAACATGAATTTGTCAGTTTGAATAGTTCAAAACAGCGTTTTTCTATGTTTTTGAAGTTTAAAACAGCAATTTTATCGTCATTTCTCATAAATCGCCGTTTCGCACGAAAGAAATATGAATTTATCAGTTTAAATAGTAAAAAACAGCGTTTTTCTATGTTTTTGCAAGTTTAAAACAGCAATTTTATCGTCATTTCTCATAAATCGCCGTTTCACACGAAAGAAACATGAATTTGTCAGTTTGAGTAGTTCAAAACAGCGTTTTTCTATGTTTTTGCAAGTTTAAAACAGCAATTTTATCGTCATTTCTCATAAATCGCCGTTTCGCACGGAAGAAACATGAATTTGTCAGTTTGAATAGTTAAAAACATCGTTTTTCAATGTTTTTGCAAGTTTAAAAAAGCAATTTTTACGTGTTTTCACAAAAAACCACCGTTTACAACGTAAGAAACATGGATTTATCAGTTCGAATAGTTCAAAACAGCGTTTTTCTATGTTTTTGCAAGTTTAAAACAGCAATTTTATCGTGATTTCACAAAAATCCACCGTTTCGAACGTAAGAAACATGAATTTATCAATTTGAATAGTTTAAAACAGCGTTTTTCTATGTTTTTGCAAGTTTAAAACAGCAATTTTATCGTCATTTCTCATAAATCGCCGTTTCGCACGAAAGAAACATGAATTTGTCAGTTTGAATAGTTCAAAACAGCGTTTTTATATGGTTTTGCAAGTTTAAAACAGCAATTTTATCGTCATTTCTCATAAATCGCCGTTTCACACGAAAGAAACATGAATTTGTCAGTTTGAATAGTTCAAAACAGCGTTTTTCTATGTTTCTGCAAGTTTAAAACAGCAATTTTATCGTCATTTCTCATAAATCGCCGTTTCGCACGAAAGAAACATGAATTTGTCAGTTTGAATAGTTCAAAACAGCGTTTTTATATGGTTTTGCAAGTTTAAAACAGCAATTTTATCGTCATTTCTCATAAATCGCCGTTTCACACGAAAGAAACATGAATTTGTCAGTTTGAATAGTTCAAAACAGCGTTTTTCTATGTTTTTGCAAGTTTAAAACAGCAATTTTATCGTCATTTATCATAAATCGCCGTTTCGCACGAAAGAAACATGAATTTGTAAGTTTGAATAGTTCAAAACAGGGTTTTTCTATGTTTTTGCAAGTTTAAAACAGCAATTTTATCGTCATTTCTCATAAATCGCCGTTTCACACGAAAGAAACATGAATTTGTCAGTTTGAATAGTTCAAAACAGCGTTTTTCTATGTTTTTGCAAGCTTAAAACAGCAATTTTATCGTAATTTCTCATAAATCGCCGTTTCGCACGGAAGAAACATGAATTTGTCAGTTTGAATAGTTGAAAACAGCGTTTTTCAATGTTTTTGCAAGTTTAAAACAGCAATTTTATCGTGATTTCACAAAAATCCACCGTTTGGAACGTAAGAAACATTAATTTATCAGTTTGAATAGTTGAAAACAGCGTTTTTCTATGTTTTTGCAAGTTTAAAACAGCAATTTTATCGTCATTTCTCATAAATCGCCGTTTCGCACGAAAGAAACATGAATTTGTCAGTTTGAATAGTTCAAAACAGCGTTTTTCTATGTTTTTGCAAGTTGAAAACAGCAATTTTATCGTCATTTCTCATAAATCGCCGTTTCACACGAAAGAAACATGAATTTGTCAGTTTGAATAGTTCAAAACAGCGTTTTTCTATGTTTTTGCAAGTTTAAAACAGCAATTTTATAGTATTTTCTCATAAATCGTTGTTTCGCACGGAAGAAACATGAATTTGTCAGTTTGAATAGTTGAAAACATCGTTTTTCAATGTTTTTAAAGTTTAAAACAGCAATTTTAACGTGATTTCACAAAAATCCACCGTTTCCAACGTAAGAAATATGAATTTATCAGATTGAATAGTTCAAAAAGGCGTTTTTCTATGTTTTTGCAAGTTTAAAACAGCAATTTTATCGTGATTTCACAAAAATCCACCGTTTCGAACGTAAGAAACATAAATTTATCAGTTTGAATAGTTGAAAACAGCGTTTTTCTATGTTTTTGCAAGTTTAAATCAGCAATTTTATCTTCATTTCTCATAAATCGCCGTTTCACACGAAAGAAACATGAATTTGACAGTTTGAATAGTTCAAAACAGCGTTTTTCTATGTTTTTGCAAGTTTAAAACAGCAATTTTATCGTCATTTCTCATAAATCGCCGTTTCACACGAAAGAAACATGAATTTGTCAGTTTGAATAGTTCAAAACAGCGTTTTTCTATGTTTTTGAAGTTTAAAACAGCAATTTTATCGTCATTTCTCATAAATCGCCGTTTCGCACGAAAGAAATATGAATTTATCAGTTTGAATAGTTAAAAACAGCTTTTTTCTATGTTTTTGCAAGTTTAAAACAGCAATTTTATCGTCATTTCTCATAAATCGCCGTTTCACACGAAAGAAACATGAATTTGTCAGTTTGAGTAGTTCAAAACAGCGTTTTTCTATGTTTTTGCAAGTTTAAAACAGCAATTTTATCGTCATTTCTCATAAATCGCCGTTTCGCACGGAAGAAACATGAATTTGTCAGTTTGAATAGTTAAAAACATCGTTTTTCAATGTTTTTGCAAGTTTAAAAAAGCAATTTTAACGTGATTTCACAAAAAACCACCGTTTACAACGTAAGAAACATGGATTTATCAGTTCGAATAGTTCAAAACAGCGTTTTTCTATGTTTTTGCAAGTTTAAAACAGCAATTTTATCGTGATTTCACAAAAATCCACCGTTTCGAACGTAAGAAACATAAATTTATCAGTTTGAATAGTTGAAAACAGCGTTTTTCTATGTTTTTGCAAGTTTAAATCAGCAATTTTATCTTCATTTCTCATAAATCGCCGTTTCACACGAAAGAAACATGATTTTGACAGTTTGAATAGTTCAAAACAGCGTTTTTCTATGTTTTTGCAAGTTTAAAACAGCAATTTTATCGTCATTTCTCATAAATCGCCGTTTCACACGAAAGAAACATGAATTTGTCAGTTTGAATAGTTCAAAACAGCGTTTTTCTATGTTTTTGAAGTTTAAAACAGCAATTTTATCGTCATTTCTCATAAATCGCCGTTTCGCACGAAAGAAATATGAATTTATCAGTTTGAATAGTTTAAAACAGCGTTTTTCTATGTTTTTGCAAGTTTAAAACAGCAATTTTATCGTCATTTCTCATAAATCGCCGTTTCACACGAAAGAAACATGAATTTGTCAGTTTGAGTAGTTCAAAACAGCGTTTTTCTATGTTTTTGCAAGTTTAAAACAGCAATTTTATCGTCATTTCTCATAAATCGCCGTTTCGCACGGAAGAAACATGAATTTGTCAGTTTGAATAGTTAAAAACATCGTTTTTCAATGTTTTTGCAAGTTTAAAAAAGCAATTTTAACGTGATTTCACAAAAAACCACCGTTTACAACGTAAGAAACATGGATTTATCAGTTCGAATAGTTCAAAACAGCGTTTTTCTATGTTTTTGCAAGTTTAAAACAGCAATTTTATCGTGATTTCACAAAAATCCACCGTTTCGAACGTAAGAAACATGAATTTATCAATTTGAATAGTTTAAAACAGCGTTTTTCTATGTTTTTGCAAGTTTAAAACAGCAATTTTATCGTCATTTCTCATAAATCGCCGTTTCGCACGAAAGAAACATGAATTTGTCAGTTTGAATAGTTCAAAACAGCGTTTTTATATGGTTTTGCAAGTTTAAAATAGCAATTTTATCGTCATTTCTCATAAATCGCCGTTTCACACGAAAGAAACATGAATTTGTCAGTTTGAATAGTTCAAAACAGCGTTTTTCTATGTTTTTGCAAGTTTAAAACAGCAATTTTATCGTCATTTCTCATAAATCGCCGTTTCGCACGAAAGAAACATGAATTTGTCAGTTTGAATAGTTCAAAACAGCGTTTTTATATGGTTTTGCAAGTTTAAAACAGCAATTTTATCGTCATTTCTCATAAATCGCCGTTTCACACGAAAGAACATGAATTTGTCAGTTTGAATAGTTCAAAACAGCGTTTTTCTATGTTTTTGCAAGTTTAAAACAGCAATTTTATCGTCATTTATCATAAATCGCCGTTTCGCACGAAAGAAACATGAATTTGTAAGTTTGAATAGTTCAAAACAGGGTTTTTCTATGTTTTTGCAAGTTTAAAACAGCAATTTTATCGTCATTTCTCATAAATCGCCGTTTCACACGAAAGAAACATGAATTTGTCAGTTTGAATAGTTCAAAACAGCGTTTTTCTATGTTTTTGCAAGCTTAAAACAGCAATTTTATCGTAATTTCTCATAAATCGCCGTTTCGCACGGAAGAAACATGAATTTGTCAGTTTGAATAGTTGAAAACAGCGTTTTTCAATGTTTTTGCAAGTTTAAAACAGCAATTTTATCGTGATTTCACAAAAATCCACCGTTTGGAACGTAAGAAACATTAATTTATCAGTTTGAATAGTTGAAAACAGCGTTTTTCTATGTTTTTGCAAGTTTAAAACAGCAATTTTATCGTCATTTCTCATAAATCGCCGTTTCGCACGAAAGAAACATGAATTTGTCAGTTTGAATAGTTCAAAACAGCGTTTTTCTATGTTTTTGCAAGTTGAAAACAGCAATTTTATCGTCATTTCTCATAAATCGCCGTTTCACACGAAAGAAACATGAATTTGTCAGTTTGAATAGTTCAAAACAGCGTTTTTCTATGTTTTTGCAAGTTTAAAACAGCAATTTTATAGTATTTTCTCATAAATCGTTGTTTCGCACGGAAGAAACATGAATTTGTCAGTTTGAATAGTTGAAAACATCGTTTTTCAATGTTTTTTAAGTTTAAAACAGCAATTTTAACGTGATTTCACAAAAATCCACCGTTTCCAACGTAAGAAATATGAATTTATCAGATTGAATAGTTCAAAAAGGCGTTTTTCTATGTTTTTGCAAGTTTAAAACAGCAATTTTATCGTGATTTCACAAAAATCCACCGTTTCGAACGTAAGAAACATAAATTTATCAGTTTGAATAGTTGAAAACAGCGTTTTTCTATGTTTTTGCAAGTTTAAATCAGCAATTTTATCGTCATTTCTCATAAATCGCCGTTTCGCACGAAAGAAAAATGAATTTGTCAGTTTGAATAGTTCAAAACAGCGTTTTTCTATGTTTTTGCAAGTTTAAAACAGCAATTTTATCGTCATTTCTCATAAATCGCCGTTTCACACGAAAGAAACATGAATTTGTCAGTTTGAATAGTTCAAAACAGCGTTTTTTTATGTTTTTGCAAGTTTAAAACAGCAATTTTATCGTCATTTCTCATAAATCGCCGTTTCACACGAAAGAAACATGAATTTGTCAGTTTGAGTAGTTCAAAACAGCGTTTTTCTATGTTTTTGCAAGTTTAAAACAGCAATTTTATCGTCATTTCTCATAAATCGCCGTTTCGCACGGAAGAAACATGAATTTGTCAGTTTGAATAGTTAAAAACATCGTTTTTCAATATTTTTGCAAGTTTAAAAAAGCAATTTTAACGTGATTTCACAAAAACCACCGTTTACAACGTAAGAAACATGGATTTATCAGTTCGAATAGTTCAAAACAGCGTTTTTCTATGTTTTTGCAAGTTTAAAACAGCAATTTTATCGTGATTTCACAAAAATCCACCGTTTGGAACGTAAGAAACATGAATTTATCAGTTTGAATAGTTGAAAACAGCGTTTTTTCTATGTTTTTGCAAGTTTAAAACAGCAATTTTATCGTCATTTCCCATAAATCGCCGTTTCGCACGAAAGAAACATGAATTTGTCAGTTTGAATAGTTCAAAACAGCGTTTTTCTATGTTTTTGCAAGTTTAAAACAGCAATTTTATAGTATTTTCTCATAAATCGTTGTTTCGCACGGAAGAAACATGAATTTGTCAGTTTGAATAGTTGAAACCATCGTTTTTCAATGTTTTTGCAAGTTTAAAACAGCAATTTTAACGTGATTTCACAAAAATCCACCGTTTCCAACGTAAGAAACATGAATTTATCAGTTTGAATAGTTCAAAAAGGCGTTTTTCTATGTTTTTGCAAGTTTAAAACAGCAATTTTATCGTGATTTCACAAAAATCCACCGTTTCGAACGTAAGAAACATAAATTTATCAGTTTGAATAGTTGAAAACAGCGTTTTTCTATATTTTGCAAGTTTAAATCAGCAATTTTATCGTCATTTCTCATAAATCGCCGTTTCGCACGAAAGAAAAATGAATTTGTCAGTTTGAATAGTTCAAAACAGCGTTTTTCTATGTTTTTGCAAGTTTAAAACAGCAATTTTATCGTCATTTCTCATAAATCGCCGTTTCGCACGAAAGAAATATGAATTTATCAGTTTGAATAGTTAAAAACAGCGTTTTTCTATGTTTTTGCAAGTTTAAAACAGCAATTTTATCGTCATTTCTCATACATCGCCGTTTCACACGAAAGAAACATGAATTTGTCAGTTTGAATAGTTCAAAACAGCGTTTTTCTATGTTTTTGCAAGTTTAAAACAACAATTTTATAGTATTTTCTCATAAATCGTTGTTTCGCACGGAAGAAACATGAATTTGTCAGTTTGAATAGTTGAAAACATCGTTTTTCAATGTTTTTGCAAGTTTAAATCAGATATTTTAACGTGATTTCACAAAAATCCACCGTTTCCAACGTAAGAAACATGAATTTATCAGTTTGAATAGTTCAAAAAGGCGTTTTTCTATGTTTTTGCAAGTTTAAAACAGCAATTTTATCGTGATTTCACAAAAATCTACCGTTTCGAACGTAAGAAACATAAATTTATCAGTTTGAATAGTTGAAAACAGCGTTTTTCTATGTTTTTGCAAGTTTAAATCAGCAATTTTATCGTCATTTCTCATAAATCGCCGTTTCGCACGAAAGAAAAATGAATATGTCAGTTTGAATAGTTCAAAACAGCGTTTTTCTATGTTTTTGCAAGTTTAAAACAGCAATTTTATCGTCATTTCTCATAAATCGCCGTTTCACACGAAAGAAACATGAATTTGTCAGTTTGAATAGTCAAAACAGCGTTTTTCTATGTTTTTGCAAGTTTAAAACAGCAATTTTGTCGTCATTTCTCATAAATCGCCGTTTCGCACGAAAGAAACATGAATTTGTCAGTTTGAATAGTTCAAAACAGCGTTTTTCTATGTTTTTGCAAGTTTAAAACAGCAATTTTATCGTCATTTCTCATAAATCGCCGATTCACACGAAAGAAACATGAATTTGTCAGTTTGTATAGTTCAAAACAGCGTTCTTCTATGTTTTTGCAAGTTTAAAACAGCAATTTTATCGTCATTTATCATAAATCGCCGTTTTGCACGAAAGAAACATGAATTTGTCAGTTTGAATAGTTCAAAACAGCGTTTTTCTATTTTTTTGCAAGTTTAAAACAGCAATTTTATCGTCATTTCTCATAAATCGCCGTTTCACACGAAAGAAACATGAATTTGTCAGTTCGAATAGTTCAAAACAGCGTTTTTCTATGTTTTTGCAAGTTTAAACCAACAATTTTATCGTCATTTCTCATAAATCGCCGTTTCACACGAAAGAAACATGAATTTGTCAGTTTGAATAGTTCAAAACAGCGTTTTTCTATGTTTTTGCAAGTTTAAAACAGCAATTTTATAGTAATTTCTCCTAAATCGCCGTTTCGCACGGAAGAAACATGAATTTGTCAGTTTGAATAGTTAAAAACATCGTTTTTCAATGTTTTTGCAAGTTTAAAACAGCAATTTTAACGTGATTTCACAAAAATTCACCGTTTCCAACGTAAGAAACATGAATTTATCAATTTGAATAGTTCAAAACAGCGTATTTCTATGTTTTTGCAAGTTGAAAACAGCAATTTTATCGTGATTTCACAAAAATCCATCGTTTCGAACGTAAGAAACATGAATTTATTAGTTTGAATAGTTGAAAACAGCGTTTTTCTATGTTTTTGCAAGTTTTAAACAGCAATTTTATCGTCATTTCTAATAAATCGCCGTTTCGCACGAAAGAAACATGAATTCGTCAGTTTGAATAGTTCAAAACAGCGTTTTTCTCTGTTTTTGCAAGTTTAAAACAGCAATTTTCTCGTCATTTCTCATAAATCGCCGTTTCACACAAAAGAAACATGAATTTGTCAGTTTGAATAGTAAAAAACAGCGTTTTTCTATGTTTTTGCAGGTTTAAAACAGCAATTTTATCGTCATTTCTCATAAATCGCCGTTTCGCACGAAAGAAACATGAATTTGTCAGTTTGAATAGTTCAAAACAGCGTTTTTCTATGTTTTTGCAAGTTTAAAACAGCAATTTTATCGTCATTTCTCATAAATCGCCGTTTCGCACGAAAGAAAAATGAATTTGTCAGTTTGAATAGTTCAAAACAACGTTTTTCTATGTTTTTGCAAGTTTAAAACAGCAATTTTATCGTCAATTCTCATAAATCGCCGTTTCACACGAAGAAACATGAATTTGTCAGTTTGAATAGTCAAAACAGCGTTTTTCTATGTTTTTGCAAGTTTAAAACAGCAATTTTGTCGTCATTTCTCATAAATCGCCGTTTCGCACGAAAGAAACATGAATTTGTCAGTTTGAATAGTTCAAAACAGCGTTTTTCTATGTTTTTGCAAGTTTAAAACAGCAATTTTATCGTCATTTCTCATAAATCGCCGTTTCACACGAAAGAAACATGAATTTGTCAGTTTGAATAGTTCAAAACAGCGTTTTTCTATGTTTTTGCAAGTTTAAAACAGCAATTTTATAGTAATTTCTCCAAAATCGCCGTTTCGCACGGAAGAAACATGAATTTGTCAGTTTGAATAGTTAAAAACATCGTTTTTCAATGTTTTTGCAAGTTTAAAACAGCAATTTACACGTGATTTCCCAAAAATCCACCGTTTCCAACGTAAGAAACATGAATTTATCAGTTTGAATAGTTCAAAACAGCGTTTTTCTATGTTTTTGCAAGTTTAAAACAGCAATTTTATCGTAATTTCTTATAAATCGCCGTTTCACACGAAAGAAACATGAATTTGTCAGTTTGAATAGTTCAAAACAGCGTTTTTCTATGTTTTTGCAAGTTTAAAACAGCAATTTTATCGTAATTTCTCATAAATCGCCGTTTCGCACGGAAGAAACATGAATTTGTCAGTTTAAATAGTTCAAAACAGCGTTTTTCTATCTTTTTGCAAGTTTAAAACAGCAATTTTTTCGTCATTTCTCATAAATCGCCGTTTCGCACAAAAGAAACATGAATTTGTTAGTTTAAATAGTTCAAAACAGCGTTTTTCTATGTTTTCGCAAGTTTAAAACAGCAATTTTATCGTAATTTCTCATAAATCGCCGTTTCGCACGGAAGAAACATGAATTTGTCAGTTTGAATAGTTGAAAACAGCGTTTTTCAATGTTTTTGCAAGTTTAAAACAGCAATTTTATCGTCATTTATCATAAATCGCCGTTTCGCACGAAAGAAACATGAATTTGTCAGTTTGAATAGTTTAAAACAGCGTTTTTCTAGGTTTTTGCAAGTTTAAAACAGCAATTTTATCGTCATTTCTCATAAATCGCCGTTTCGCACGAAAGAAACATGAATTTGTCAGTTTGAATAGTTCAAAACAGCGTTTTTCTATGTTTTTGCAAGTTGAAAACAGCAATTTTATCGTCATTTCTCATAAATCGCCGTTTCACACGAAAGAAACATGAATTTGTCAGTTTGAATAGTTCAAAACAGCGTTTTTCTATGTTTTTGCAAGTTTAAAACAGCAATTTTATCGTAATTTCTCATAAATCGCCGTTTCGCACGGAAGAAACATGAATTTGTCAGTTTGAATAGTTCAAAACAGCGTTTTTCAATGTTTTTGCAAGTTTAAAACAGCAATTTTATCGTCATTTCTCATAAATCGCCGTTTCACACGAAAGAAACATGAATTTGTCAGTTTGAATAGTTCAAAACAGCGTTTTTCTATGTTTTTGCAAGTTTAAAACAGCAATTTTATCGTAATTTCTCATAAATCGCCGTTTCGCACGGAAGAAACATGAATTTGTCAGTTTGAATAGTTCAAAACAGCGTTTTTCTATGTTCTTGCAAGTTTAAAACAGCAAATTTATCGTCATTTCTCATAAATCGCCGTTTCGCACGAAAGAAACATGAATTTATCAGTTTGAATAGTTGAAAACAGCGTTTTTCTATGTTTTTGCAAGTTTAAAACAGCAATTTTATCGTCATTTCTCATAATTCGCCGTTTCGCATGAAAGAAACATGAATTTGTTAGTTTGAATAGTTCAAAACAGCGTTTTTCTATGTTTTTGCAAGTTTAAATCAGCAATTTTATCGTAATTTCTCATAAATCGCCGTTTCGCACGGAAGAAACATGAATTTGTCAGTTTGAATAGTTGAAAACAGCGTTTTTCAATGTTTTTGCAAGTTTAAAACAGCAATTTTATCGTCATTTCTCATAAATCGCCGTTTCGCACGAAAGAAACCTGAATTTATCAGTTTGAATAGTTCAAAACAGCGTTTTTCTATGTTTTTGCAAGTTTAAAACAGCAATTTTATCGTAATTTCTCAAAAATCGCCGTTTCGCACGGAAGAAACATGAATTTGTCAGTTTGAATAGTTCAAAACAGCGTTTTTCTATGTTTTTGCAAGTTTAAAACAGCAATTTTATCGTCATTTCTCATAAATCGCCGTTTCGCACGAAAGAAACAAGAATTTGTAAGTTTTAATAGTTCAAAACAGCGTTTTTCTATGTTTTTGCAAGTTTAAAACAGCAATTTTATCGTCATTTCTCATGAATCGCCGTTTCACACGAAAGAAACATGAATTTGTCAGTTTGAATAGTTCAAAACAGCGTTTTTCTATGTTTTTGCAAGTTTAAAACAGCAATTTTATCGTCATTTCTCATAAATCGCCGTTTCGCACGAAAGAAACATGAATTTGTCAGTTTGAATAGTTCAAAACAGCGTTTTTCTATGTTTTTGCAAGTTAAAAACAGCAATTTTATCGTCATTTCTCATAAATCGACGTTTCACACGAAAGAAACATGAATTTGTCAGTTTGAATAGTTCAAAACAGCGTTTTTCTATGTTTTTGCAAGTTTAAAACAGCAATTTTATCGTAATTTCTCATAAATCGCCGTTTCGCACGGAAGAAACATGAATTTGTCAGTTTGAATAGTTCAAAACAGCGTTTTTCTATGTTTTTGCAAGTTTAAAACAGCAATTTTATCGTAATTTCTCATAAATCGCCGTTTCGCACGGAAGAAACATGAATTTGTCAGTTTGAATAGTTCAAAACAGCGTTTTTCTATGTTTTTATAAGTTTAAAACAGCAATTTTATCGTCATTTCTCATAAATCGCCGTTTCGCACGAAAGAAACCTGAATTTATCAGTTTGAATAGTTCAAAACAGCGTTTTTCTATGTTTTTGCAAGTTTAAAACAGCAATTTTATCGTCATTTCTCATAAATCACCGTTTCGCACGAAAGAAACAAGAATTTGTAAGTTTTAATAGTTCAAAACAGCGTTTTTCTATGTTTTTGCAAGTTTAAAACAGCAATTTTATCGTCATTTCTCATGAATCGCCGTTTCACACGAAAGAAACATGAATTTGTTAGTTTGAATAGTTCAAAACAGCGTTTTTCTATGTTTTTGCAAGTTTAAAACAGCAATTTTATCGTCATTTCTCATAAATCGCCGTTTCGCACGAAAGAAACATGAATTTGTCAGTTTGAATAGTTCAAAACAGCGTTTTTCTATGTTTTTGCAAGTTAAAAACAGCAATTTTATCGTCATTTCTCATAAATCGACGTTTCACACGAAAGAAACATGAATTTGTCAGTTTGAATAGTTCAAAACAGCGTTTTTCTATGTTTTTGCAAGTTTAAAACAGCAATTTTATAGTAATTTTTCCAAAATCGCCGTTTCGCACGGAAGAAACATGAATTTTTCAGTTTGAATAGTTAAAAACATCGTTTTTCAATGTTTTTGCAAGTTTAAAACAGCAATTTACACGTGATTTCACAAAAATCCACCGTTTCCAACGTAAGAAACATGAATTTATCAGTTTGAATAGTTCAAAACAGCGTTTTTCTATGTTTTTGCAAGTTTAAAACAGCAATTTTATCGTCATTTATCATAAATCGCCGTTTCGCACGAAAGAAATATGAATTTGTCAGTTTGAATAGTTCAAAACAGCGTTTTTCTATGTTTTTGCAAGTTTAAAACAGCAATTTTATCGTCATTTCTCATAAATCGCCGTTTCACACGAAAGAAACATGAATTTGTCAGTTTGAATAGTTCAAAACAGCGTTTTTCTATGTTTTTGCAAGTTTAAAACAGCAATTTTATCGTAATTTCTCAAAAATCGCCGTTTCGCACGGAAGAAACATGAATTTGTCAGTTTGAATAGTTCAAAACAGCGTTTTTCTATGTTTTTGCAAGTTTAAAACAGCAATTTTATCGTAATTTCTCATGAATCGCCGTTTCGCACGGAAGAAACATGAATTTGTCAGTTTAAATAGTTCAAAACAGCGTTTTTCTATCTTTTTGCAAGTTTAAAACAGCAATTTTTTCGTCATTACTCATAAATCGCCGTTTCGCACGAAAGAAACATGAATTTGTTAGTTTAAATAGTTCAAAACAGCGTTTTTCTATGTTTTCGCAAGTTTAAAACAGCAATTTTATCGTAATTTCTCATAAATCGCCGTTTCGCACGGAAGAAACATGAATTTGTCAGTTTGAATAGTTGAAAACAGCGTTTTTTAATGTTTTTGCAAGTTTAAAACAGCAATTTTATCGTCATTTATCATAAATCGCCGTTTCGCACGAAAGAAACATGAATTTGTCAGTTTGAATAGTTTAAAACAGCGTTTTTCTATGTTTTTGCAAGTTTAAAACAGCAATTTTATCGTCATTTCTCATAAATCGCCGTTTCGCACGAAAGAAACATGAATTTGTCAGTTTGAATAGTTCAAAACAGCGTTTTTCTATGTTTTTGCAAGTTGAAAACAGCAATTTTATCGTCATTTCTCATAAATCGCCGTTTCACACGAAAGAAACATGAATTTGTCAGTTTGAATAGTTCAAAACAGCGTTTTTCTATGTTTTTGCAAGTTTAAAACAGCAATTTTATCGTAATTTCTCATAAATCGCCGTTTCGCACGGAAGAAACATGAATTTGTCAGTTTGAAAAGTTCAAAACAGCGTTTTTCAATGTTTTTGCAAGTTTAAAACAGCAATTTTATCGTCATTTCTCATAAATCGCCGTTTCACACGAAAGAAACATGAATTTGTCAGTTTGAATAGTTCAAAACAGCGTTTTTCTATGTTTTTGCAAGTTTAAAACAGCAATTTTATCGTAATTTCTCATAAATCGCCGTTTCGCACGGAAGAAACATGAATTTGTCAGTTTGAATAGTTCAAAACAGCGTTTTTCTATGTTTTTGCAAGTTTAAAACAGCAAATTTATCGTCATTTCTCATAAATCGCCGTTTCGCACGAAAGAAACATGAATTTATCAGTTTGAATAGTTGAAAACAGCGTTTTTCTATGTTTTTGCAAGTTTAAAACAGCAATTTTATCGTCATTTCTCATAAATCGCCGTTTCGCATGAAAGAAACATGAATTTGTTAGTTTGAATAGTTCAAAACAGCGTTTTTCTATGTTTTTGCAAGTTTAAAACAGCAATTTTATCGTAATTTCTCATAAATCGCCGTTTCGCACGGAAGAAACATGAGTTTGTCAGTTTGAATAGTTGAAAACAGCGTTTTTCAATGTTTTTGCAAGTTTAAAACAGCAATTTTATCGTCATTTCTCATAAATCGCCGTTTCGCACGAAAGAAACATGAATTTGTCAGTTTGAATAGTTCAAAACAGCGTTTTTCTATGTTTTTATAAGTTTAAAACAGCAATTTTATCGTCATTTCTCATAAATCGCCGTTTCGCACGAAAGAAACCTGAATTTATCAGTTTGAATAGTTCAAAACAGCGTTTTTCTATGTTTTTGCAAGTTTAAAACAGCAATTTTATCGTCATTTCTCATAAATCGCCGTTTCGCACGAAAGAAACAAGAATTTGTAAGTTTTAATAGTTCAAAACAGCGTTTTTCTATGTTTTTGCAAGTTTAAAACAGCAATTTTATCGTCATTTCTCATGAATCGCCGTTTCACACGAAATAAACATGAATTTGTCAGTTTGAATAGTTCAAAACAGCGTTTTTCTATGTTTTTGCAAGTTTAAAACAGCAATTTTATCGTCATTTCTCATAAATCGCCGTTTTGCACGAAAGAAACATGAATTTGTCAGTTTGAATAGTTCAAAACAGCGTTTTTCTATGTTTTTGCAAGTTTAAAACAGCAATTTTATCGTCATTTCTCATAAATCGCCGTTTCGCACGAAAGAAACATGAATTTGTCAGTTTGAATAGTTCAAAACAGCGTTTTTCTATGTTTTTGCAAGTTTAAAACAGCAATTTTATCGTCATTTCTCATAAATCGCCGTTTCGCACGAAAGAAACATGAATTTGTCAGTTTGAATAGTTCAAAACAGCGTTTTTCTATGTTTTTGCAAGTTTAAAACAGCAATTTTATCGTAATTTCTCATAAATCGCCGTTTCGCACGGAAGAAACATGAATTTGTCAGTTTGAATAGTTTAAAACAGCGTTTTTCTATGTTTTTGCAAGTTTAAAACAGCAATTTTATCGTCATTTCTCATAAATCGCCGTTTCGCACGAAAGAAACATGAATTTGTCAGTTTGAATAGTTCAAAACAGCGTTTTTCTATGTTTTTGCAAGTTGAAAACAGCAATTTTATCGTCATTTCTCATAAATCGCCGTTTCACACGAAAGAAACATGAATTTGTCAGTTTGAATAGTTCAAAACAGCGTTTTTCTATGTTTTTGCAAGTTTAAAACAGCAATTTTATCGTAATTTCTCATAAATCGCCGTTTCGCACGGAAGAAACATGAATTTGTCAGTTTGAAAAGTTCAAAACAGCGTTTTTCAATGTTTTTGCAAGTTTAAAACAGCAATTTTATCGTCATTTCTCATAAATCGCCGTTTCACACGAAAGAAACATGAATTTGTCAGTTTGAATAGTTCAAAACAGCGTTTTTCTATGTTTTTGCAAGTTTAAAACAGCAATTTTATCGTAATTTCTCATAAATCGCCGTTTCGCACGGAAGAAACATGAATTTGTCAGTTTGAATAGTTCAAAACAGCGTTTTTCTATGTTTTTGCAAGTTTAAAACAGCAAATTTATCGTCATTTCTCATAAATCGCCGTTTCGCACGAAAGAAACATGAATTTATCAGTTTGAATAGTTGAAAACAGCGTTTTTCTATGTTTTTGCAAGTTTAAAACAGCAATTTTATCGTCATTTCTCATAAATCGCCGTTTCGCATGAAAGAAACATGAATTTGTTAGTTTGAATAGTTCAAAACAGCGTTTTTCTATGTTTTTGCAAGTTTAAAACAGCAATTTTATCGTAATTTCTCATAAATCGCCGTTTCGCACGGAAGAAACATGAGTTTGTCAGTTTGAATAGTTGAAAACAGCGTTTTTCAATGTTTTTGCAAGTTTAAAACAGCAATTTTATCGTCATTTCTCATAAATCGCCGTTTCGCACGAAAGAAACATGAATTTGTCAGTTTGAATAGTTCAAAACAGCGTTTTTCTATGTTTTTATAAGTTTAAAACAGCAATTTTATCGTCATTTCTCATAAATCGCCGTTTCGCACGAAAGAAACCTGAATTTATCAGTTTGAATAGTTCAAAACAGCGTTTTTCTATGTTTTTGCAAGTTTAAAACAGCAATTTTATCGTCATTTCTCATAAATCGCCGTTTCGCACGAAAGAAACAAGAATTTGTAAGTTTTAATAGTTCAAAACAGCGTTTTTCTATGTTTTTGCAAGTTTAAAACAGCAATTTTATCGTCATTTCTCATGAATCGCCGTTTCACACGAAATAAACATGAATTTGTCAGTTTGAATAGTTCAAAACAGCGTTTTTCTATGTTTTTGCAAGTTTAAAACAGCAATTTTATCGTCATTTCTCATAAATCGCCGTTTCGCACGAAAGAAACATGAATTTGTCAGTTTGAATAGTTCAAAACAGCGTTTTTCTATGTTTTTGCAAGTTTAAAACAGCAATTTTATCGTCATTTCTCATAAATCGCCGTTTCGCACGAAAGAAACATGAATTTGTCAGTTTGAATAGTTCAAAACAGCGTTTTTCTATGTTTTTGCAAGTTTAAAACAGCAATTTTATCGTCATTTCTCATAAATCGCCGTTTCGCACGAAAGAAACATGAATTTGTCAGTTTGAATAGTTCAAAACAGCGTTTTTCTATGTTTTTGCAAGTTTAAAACAGCAATTTTATCGTAATTTCTCATAAATCGCCGTTTCGCACGGAAGAAACATGAATTTGTCAGTTTGAATAGTTTAAAACAGCGTTTTTCTATGTTTTTGCAAGTTTAAAACAGCAATTTTATCGTAATTTCTCATAAATCGCCGTTTCGCACGGAAGAAACATGAATTTGTCAGTTTGAATAGTTGAAAACAGCGTTTTTCAATGTTTTTGCAAGTTTAAAACAGCAATATAATCGTCATTTCTCATAAATCGCCGTTTCGCACGAAAGAAACATGAATTTGTCAGTTTGAATAGTTCAAAACAGCGTTTTTCTATGTTTTTATAAGTTTAAAACAGCAATTTTATCGTCATTTCTCATAAATTGCCGTTTCGCACGAAAGAAACCTGAATTTATCAGTTTGAATAGTTCAAAACAGCGTTTTTCTATGTTTTTGCAAGTTTAAAACAGCAATTTTATCGTCATTTCTCATAAATCGCCGTTTCGCACGAAAGAAACCTGAATTTGTCACTTTGAATAGTTGAAAACAGCGTTTTTCAATGTTCTTGCAAGTTTAAAACAGCAATTTTATCGTGATTTCACAAAAATCCACCGTTTCGAACGTAAGAAACATGAATTTATCAGTTTGAATAGTTGAAAACAGCGTTTTTCTATGTTTTTGCAAGTTTAAAATAGCAATTTTATCGTAATTTCTCATAAATCGCCGTTTCGCACGAAAGAAACATGAATTTATCAGTTTGAATAGTTGAAAACAGCGTTTTTCTATGTTTTTGCAAGTTTAAAACAGCAATTTTATCGTCATTTCTCATAAATCGCCGTTTCGCACAAAAGAAACATGAATTTGTCAGTTTGAATAGTTCAAAACAGCGTTTTTCTATGTTTTTGCAAGTTTAAAACAGCAATTTTATCGTCATTTCTCATAAATCGCCGTTTCGCACGAAAGAAACCTGAATTTGTCAGTTTGAATAGTTGAAAACAGCGTTTTTCAATGTTTTTGCAAGTTTAAAACAGCAATTTTATCGTAATTTCACAAAAAATCCACCGTTTGAAACGTAAGAAACATGAATTTATCAGTTTGAATAGTTGAAAACAGCGTTTTTCTATGTTTTTGCAAGTTTAAAACAGCAATTTTATCGTAATTTCTCATAAATCGCCGTTTCGCACGAAAGAAACATGAATTTGTCAGTTTGAATAGTTCAAAACAGCGTTTTTCTATGTTTTTGCAAGTTTAAAACAGCAATATAATCGTCATTTCTCATAAATCGCCGTTTCACACGAAACAAACATGAATTTGTCAGTTTGAATAGTTCAAAACAGCGTTTTTCTATGTTTTTGCAAGTTTAAAACAGCAATTTTATCGTAATTTCTCATAAATCGCCGTTTCGCACGGAAGAAACATGAATTTGTCAGTTTGAATAGTTCAAAACAGCGTTTTTCTATGTTTTTGCAAGTTTAAAACAGCAATTTTATCGTCATTTCTCATTAATCGCCGTTTCGCACGAAAGAAACATGAATTTATCAGTTTGAATAGTTGAAAACAGCGTTTTTCTATGTTTTTGCAAGTTTAAAACAGCAATTTTATCGTCATTTCTCATAAATCGCCGTTTCGCATGAAAGAAACATGAATTTGTTAGTTTGAATAGTTCAAAACAGCGTTTTTCTATGTTTTTGCAAGTTTAAAACAGCAATTTTATCGTAATTTCTCATAAATCGCCGTTTCGCACGGAAGAAACATGAATTTGTCAGTTTGAATAGTTGAAAACAGCGTTTTTCAATGTTTTTGCAAGTTTAAAACAGCAATTTTATCGTCATTTCTCATAAATCGCCGTTTCGCACGAAAGAAACATGAATTTGTCAGTTTGAATAGTTCAAAACAGCGTTTTTCTATGTTTTTATAAGTTTAAAACAGCAATTTTATCGTCATTTCTCATAAATCGCCGTTTCGCACGAAAGAAACCTGAATTTATCAGTTTGAATAGTTCAAAACAGCGTTTTTCTATGTTTTTGCAAGTTTAAAACAGCAATTTTATCGTCATTTCTCATAAATCGCCGTTTCGCACGAAAGAAACCTGAATTTGTCACTTTGAATAGTTGAAAACAGCGTTTTTCAATGTTCTTGCAAGTTTAAAACAGCAATTTTATCGTGATTTCACAAAAATCCACCGTTTCGAACGTAAGAAACATGAATTTATCAGTTTGAATAGTTGAAAACAGCGTTTTTCTATGTTTTTGCAAGTTTAAAATAGCAATTTTATCGTAATTTCTCATAAATCGCCGTTTCGCACGAAAGAAACATGAATTTATCAGTTTGAATAGTTGAAAACAGCGTTTTTCTATGTTTTTGCAAGTTTAAAACAGCAATTTTATCGTCATTTCTCATAAATCGCCGTTTCGCACAAAAGAAACATGAATTTGTCAGTTTGAATAGTTCAAAACAGCGTTTTTCTATGTTTTTGCAAGTTTAAAACAGCAATTTTATCGTCATTTCTCATAAATCGCCGTTTCGCACGAAAGAAACCTGAATTTGTCAGTTTGAATAGTTGAAAACAGCGTTTTTCAATGTTTTTGCAAGTTTAAAACAGCAATTTTATCGTAATTTCACAAAAAATCCACCGTTTGAAACGTAAGAAACATGAATTTATCAGTTTGAATAGTTGAAAACAGCGTTTTTCTATGTTTTTGCAAGTTTAAAACAGCAATTTTATCGTCATTTCTCATAAATCGCCGTTTCGCACGAAAGAAACATGAATTTGTCAGTTTGAATAGTTCAAAACAGCGTTTTTCTATGTTTTTGCAAGTTTAAAACAGCAATATAATCGTCATTTCTCATAAATCGCCGTTTCACACGAAACAAACATGAATTTGTCAGTTTGAATAGTTCAAAACAGCGTTTTTCTATGTTTTTGCAAGTTTAAAACAGCAATTTTATCGTAATTTCTCATAAATCGCCGTTTCGCACGGAAGAAACATGAATTTGTCAGTTTGAATAGTTCAAAACAGCGTTTTTCTATGTTTTTGCAAGTTTAAAACAGCAATTTTATCGTCATTTCTCATAAATCGCCGTTTCGCACGAAAGAAACATGAATTTGTCAGTTTGAATAGTTGAAAACAGCGTTTTTCTATGTTTTTGCAAGTTTAAAACAGCAATTTTATCGTCATTTCTCATAAATCGCCGTTTCGCATGAAAGAAACATGAATTTGTTAGTTTGAATAGTTCAAAACAGCGTTTTTCTATGTTTTTGCAAGTTTAAAACAGCAATTTTATCGTAATTTCTCATAAATCGCCGTTTCGCACGGAAGAAACATGAATTTGTCAGTTTGAATAGTTGAAAACAGCGTTTTTCAATGTTTTTGCAAGTTTAAAACAGCAATTTTATCGTCATTTCTCATAAATCGCCGTTTCGCACGAAAGAAACATGAATTTGTCAGTTTGAATAGTTCAAAACAGCGTTTTTCTATGTTTTTATAAGTTTAAAACAGCAATTTTATCGTCATTTCTCATAAATCGCCGTTTCGCACGAAAGAAACCTGAATTTATCAGTTTGAATAGTTCAAAACAGCGTTTTTCTATGTTTTTGCAAGTTTAAAACAGCAATTTTATCGTCATTTCTCATAAATCGCCGTTTTGCACGAAAGAAACCTGAATTTTTCAATTTGAATAGTTGAAAACAGCGTTTTTCAATGTTCTTGCAAGTTTAAAACAGCAATTTTATCGTGATTTCACAAAAATCCACCGTTTCGAACGTAAGAAACATGAATTTATCAGTTTGAATAGTTGAAAACAGCGTTTTTCTATGTTTTTGCAAGTTTAAAATAGCAATTTTATCGTAATTTCTCATAAATCGCCGTTTCGCACGAAAGAAACATGAATTTATCAGTTTGAATAGTTGAAAACAGCGTTTTTCTATGTTTTTGCAAGTTTAAAACAGCAATTTTATCGTCATTTCTCATAAATCGCCGTTTCGCACAAAAGAAACATGAATTTGTCAGTTTGAATAGTTCAAAACAGCGTTTTTCTATGTTTTTGCAAGTTTAAAACAGCAATTTTATCGTCATTTCTCATAAATCGCCGTTTCGCACGAAAGAAACCTGAATTTGTCAGTTTGAATAGTTGAAAACAGCGTTTTTCAATGTTTTTGCAAGTTTAAAACAGCAATTTTATCGTGATTTCACAAAAATCCACCGTTTGAAACGTAAGAAACATGAATTTATCAGTTTGAATAGTTGAAAACAGCGTTTTTCTATGTTTTTGCAAGTTTAAAACAGCAATTTTATCGTCATTTCTCATAAATCGCCGTTTCGCACGAAAGAAACATGAATTTGTCAGTTTGAATAGTTCAAAACAGCGTTTTTCTATGTTTTTGCAAGTTTAAAACAGCAATTTTATCGTCATTTCTCATAAATCGCCGTTTCACACGAAACAAACATGAATTTGTCAGTTTGAATAGTTCAAAACAGCGTTTTTCTATGTTTTTGCAAGTTTAAAACAGCAATTTTATCGTGATTTCACAAAAATCCACCGTTTCGTAAGAAGAAACATGAATTTATCAGTTTGAATAGTTGAAAACAGCGTTTTTCTATGTTTTTGCAAGTTTAAAACAGCAATTTTATCGTCATTTCTCATAAATCGCCGTTTCGCACGAAAGAAACATGAATTTGTCAGTTTGAATAGTTCAAAACAGCGTTTTTCTATGTTTTTGCAAGTTTAAAACAGCAATTTTATCGTCATTTCTCATAAATCGCCGTTTCACACGAAAGAAACATGAATTTGTCAGTTTGAATAGTTCAAAACAGCGTTTTTCTATGTTTTTGCAAGTTTAAAACAGCAATTTTATCGTCATTTCTCATAAATCGCCGTTTCGCACGAAAGAAACATGAACTTATCAGTTTGAATAGTTGAAAACAGCGTTTTTCTATGTTTTTGCAAGTTTAAAACAGCAATTTTACCGTCATTTCTCATAAATCGCCGTTTCGCACGAAATAAACATGAATTTGTCAGTTTGAATAGTTCAAAACAGCGTTTTTCAATGTTTTTGCAAGTTTAAAACAGCAATTTTATCGTCATTTCTCATAAATCGCCGTTTCACACGAAAGAAACATGAATTTGTCAGTTTGAATAGTTCAAAGCAGCGTTTTTCTATGTTTTTGCAAGTTTAAAACAGCAATTTTATCGTCATTTCTCATAAATCGCCATTTCGCACGAAAGAAACATGAATTTATCAGTTTGAATAGTTCAAAACAGCGTTTTTCTAGGTTTTTGCAAGTTTAAAACAGCAATTTTATCGTCATTTCTCATAAATCGCCGTTTCGCATGAAAGAAACATGAATTTGTCAGTTTGAATAGTTCAAAACAGCGTTCTTCTATGTTTTTGCAAGTTTAAAACAGCAATTTTATCGTCATTTCTCATAAATTGCCGTTTCGGACGAAAGAAACCTGAATTTATTAGTTTGAATAGTTAAAAACAGAGTTTTTCTATGTTTTTGCAAGTTTAAAACAGCAATTTTATCGTCATTTCTCATAAATCGCCGTTTCGCACGAAAGAAACATGAATTTGTCAGTTTGAATAGTTCAAAACAGCGTTTTTCAATGTTTTTGCAAGTTTAAAACAGCAATTTTATCGTCATTTCTTATAAATCGCCGTTTCGCACGAAAGAAACATGAATTTGTCAGTTTTAATAGTTCAAAACAGCGTTTTTCTATGTTTTTGCAAGTTTAAAACAGCAATTTTATCGTCATTTCTCATAAATCGCCGTTTCGCACGGAAGAAACATGAATTTGTCAGTTTGAATAGTTCAAAACAGCGTTTTTCTATGTTTTTGCAAGTTTAAAACAGCAATTTTATCGTAATTTCTCATAAATCGCCGTTTCGCATGAAAGAAACATGAATTTGTTAGTTTGAATAGTTCAAAACAGCGTTTTTCTATGTTTTTGCAAGTTTAAAACAGCAATTTTATCGTCATTTCTCATAAATCGCCGTTTCGCACGAAAGAAACATGAATTTGTCAGTTTGAATAGTTCAAAACAGCGTTTTTCAATGTTTTTGCAAGTTTAAAACAGCAATTTTATCGTCATTTCTTATAAATCGCCGTTTCGCACGAAAGAAACATGAATTTGTCAGTTTTAATAGTTCAAAACAGCGTTTTTCTATGTTTTTGCAAGTTTAAAACAGCAATTTTATCGTCATTTCTCATAAATCGCCGTTTCGCACGGAAGAAACATGAATTTGTCAGTTTGAATAGTTCAAAACAGCGTTTTTCTATGTTTTTGCAAGTTTAAAACAGCAAATTTATCGTCATTTCTCATAAATCGCCGTTTCGCACGAAAGAAACAAGAATTTGTAAGTTTTAATAGTTCAAAACAGCGTTTTTCTATGTTTTTGCAAGTTTAAAACAGCAATTTTATCGTCATTTCTCATGAATCGCCGTTTCACACAAAAGAAACATGAATTTGTCAGTTTGAATAGTTCAAAACAGCGTTTTTCTATGTTTTTGCAAGTTTAAAACAGCAATTTTATTGTCATTTATCATAAATCGCCGTTTCGCACGAAAGAAACATGAATTTGTCAGTTTGAATAGTTCAAAACAGCGTTTTTCTATGTTTTTGCAAGTTTAAAACAGCAATTTTATCGTCATTTCTCATAAATTGCCGTTTCGCACGTAAGAAACATGAATTTGTCAGTTTGAATGGTTCAAAACAGCGTTATTCTATGTTTTTGCAAGTTGAAAACAGCAATTTTATCGTCATTTCTCATAAATCGCCGTTTCACACGAAAGAAACATGAAGTTGTCAGTTTGAATAGTTCAAAACAGCGTTTTTCTATGTTTTTGCAAGTTTAAAACAGCAATTTTTTCGTCATTTCTCATAAATCGCCGTTTCGCACGAAAGAAACATGAATTTATCAGTTTGAATATTTGAAAACAGCGTTTTTCTATGTTTTTGCAAGTTTAAAACAGCAATTTTATCGTCATTTCTCATTAATCGCCGTTTCGCATGAAAGAAACATGAATTTGTTAGTTTCAATAGTTCAAAACAGCGTTTTTCTATGTTTTTGCAAGTTTAAAACAGCAATTTTATCGTAATTTCTCATAAATCGCCGTCTTGCACGGAAGAAACATGAATTTGTCAGTTTGAATTGTTTAAAACAGCGTTTTTCAATGTTTTTGCAAGTTTAAAACAGCAATTTTATCGTAATTTCTCATAAATCGCCGTTTCGCACGGAAGAAACATGAATTTGTCAGTTTGAATAGTTGAAAACAGCGTTTTTCAATGTTTTTGCAAGTTTAAAACAGCAATATAATCGTCATTTCTCATAAATCGCCGTTTCGCACGAAAGAAACATGAATTTGTCAGTTTGAATAGTTCAAAACAGCGTTTTTCTATGTTTTTATAAGTTTAAAACAGCAATTTTATCGTCATTTCTCATAAATTGCCGTTTTGCACGAAAGAAACCTGAATTTATCAGTTTGAATAGTTCAAAACAGCGTTTTTCTATGTTTTTGCAAGTTTAAAACAGCAATTTTATCGTCATTTCTCATAAATCGCCGTTTCGCACGAAAGAAACCTGAATTTGTCACTTTGAATAGTTGAAAACAGCGTTTTTCAATGTTCTTGCAAGTTTAAAACAGCAATTTTATCGTGATTTCACAAAAATCCACCGTTTCGAACGTAAGAAACATGAATTTATCAGTTTGAATAGTTGAAAACAGCGTTTTTCTATGTTTTTGCAAGTTTAAAATAGCAATTTTATCGTAATTTCTCATAAATCGCCGTTTCGCACGAAAGAAACATGAATTTATCAGTTTGAATAGTTGAAAACAGCGTTTTTCTATGTTTTTGCAAGTTTAAAACAGCAATTTTATCGTCATTTCTCATAAATCGCCGTTTCGCACAAAAGAAACATGAATTTGTCAGTTTGAATAGTTCAAAACAGCGTTTTTCTATGTTTTTGCAAGTTTAAAACAGCAATTTTATCGTCATTTCTCATAAATCGCCGTTTCGCACGAAAGAAACCTGAATTTGTCAGTTTGAATAGTTGAAAACAGCGTTTTTCAATGTTTTTGCAAGTTTAAAACAGCAATTTTATCGTAATTTCACAAAAATCCACCGTTTGAAACGTAAGAAACATGAATTTATCAGTTTGAATAGTTGAAAACAGCGTTTTTCTATGTTTTTGCAAGTTTAAAACAGCAATTTTATCGTCATTTCTCATAAATCGCCGTTTCGCACGAAAGAAACATGAATTTGTCAGTTTGAATAGTTCAAAACAGCGTTTTTCTATGTTTTTGCAAGTTTAAAACAGCAATATAATCGTCATTTCTCATAAATCGCCGTTTCACACGAAACAAACATGAATTTGTCAGTTTGAATAGTTCAAAACAGCGTTTTTCTATGTTTTTGCAAGTTTAAAACAGCAATTTTATCGTAATTTCTCATAAATCGCCGTTTCGCACGGAAGAAACATGAATTTGTCAGTTTGAATAGTTCAAAACAGCGTTTTTCTATGTTTTTGCAAGTTTAAAACAGCAATTTTATCGTCATTTCTCATTAATCGCCGTTTCGCACGAAAGAAACATGAATTTATCAGTTTGAATAGTTGAAAACAGCGTTTTTCTATGTTTTTGCAAGTTTAAAACAGCAATTTTATCGTCATTTCTCATAAATCGCCGTTTCGCATGAAAGAAACATGAATTTGTTAGTTTGAATAGTTCAAAACAGCGTTTTTCTATGTTTTTGCAAGTTTAAAACAGCAATTTTATCGTAATTTCTCATAAATCGCCGTTTCGCACGGAAGAAACATGAATTTGTCAGTTTGAATAGTTGAAAACAGCGTTTTTCAATGTTTTTGCAAGTTTAAAACAGCAATTTTATCGTCATTTCTCATAAATCGCCGTTTCGCACGAAAGAAACATGAATTTGTCAGTTTGAATAGTTCAAAACAGCGTTTTTCTATGTTTTTATAAGTTTAAAACAGCAATTTTATCGTCATTTCTCATAAATCGCCGTTTCGCACGAAAGAAACCTGAATTTATCAGTTTGAATAGTTGAAAACAGCGTTTTTCTATGTTTTTGCAAGTTTAAAACAGCAATTTTATCGTCATTTCTCATAAATCGCCGTTTTGCACGAAAGAAACCTGAATTTGTCAATTTGAATAGTTGAAAACAGCGTTTTTCAATGTTCTTGCAAGTTTAAAACAGCAATTTTATCGTGATTTCACAAAAATCCACCGTTTCGAACGTAAGAAACATGAATTTATCAGTTTGAATAGTTGAAAACAGCGTTTTTCTATGTTTTTGCAAGTTTAAAATAGCAATTTTATCGTAATTTCTCATAAATCGCCGTTTCGCACGAAAGAAACATGAATTTATCAGTTTGAATAGTTGAAAACAGCGTTTTTCTATGTTTTTGCAAGTTTAAAACAGCAATTTTATCGTCATTTCTCATAAATCGCCGTTTCGCACAAAAGAAACATGAATTTGTCAGTTTGAATAGTTCAAAACAGCGTTTTTCTATGTTTTTGCAAGTTTAAAACAGCAATTTTATCGTCATTTCTCATAAATCGCCGTTTCGCACGAAAGAAACCTGAATTTGTCAGTTTGAATAGTTGAAAACAGCGTTTTTCAATGTTTTTGCAAGTTTAAAACAGCAATTTTATCGTGATTTCACAAAAATCCACCGTTTGAAACGTAAGAAACATGAATTTATCAGTTTGAATAGTTGAAAACAGCGTTTTTCTATGTTTTTGCAAGTTTAAAACAGCAATTTTATCGTCATTTCTCATAAATCGCCGTTTCGCACGAAAGAAACATGAATTTGTCAGTTTGAATAGTTCAAAACAGCGTTTTTCTATGTTTTTGCAAGTTTTAAAACAGCAATTTTATCGTCATTTCTCATAAATCGCCGTTTCACACGAAACAAACATGAATTTGTCAGTTTGAATAGTTCAAAACAGCGTTTTTCTATGTTTTTGCAAGTTTAAAACAGCAATTTTATCGTGATTTCACAAAAATCCACCGTTTCGTAAGAAGAAACATGAATTTATCAGTTTGAATAGTTGAAAACAGCGTTTTTCTATGTTTTTGCAAGTTTAAAACAGCAATTTTATCGTCATTTCTCATAAATCGCCGTTTCGCACGAAAGAAACATGAATTTGTCAGTTTGAATAGTTCAAAACAGCGTTTTTCTATGTTTTTGCAAGTTTAAAACAGCAATTTTATCGTCATTTCTCATAAATCGCCGTTTCACACGAAAGAAACATGAATTTGTCAGTTTGAATAGTTCAAAACAGCGTTTTTCTATGTTTTTGCAAGTTTAAAACAGCAATTTTATCGTAATTTCTCATAAATCGCCGTTTCGCACGGAAGAAACATGAATTTGTCAGTTTGAATAGTTCAAAACAGCGTTTTTCTATGTTTTTGCAAGTTTAAAACAGCAATTTTATCGTCATTTCTCATTAATCGCCGTTTCGCACGAAAGAAACATGAATTTATCAGTTTGAATAGTTGAAAACAGCGTTTTTCTATGTTTTTGCAAGTTTAAAACAGCAATTTTATCGTCATTTCTCATAAATCGCCGTTTCGCATGAAAGAAACATGAATTTGTTAGTTTGAATAGTTCAAAACAGCGTTTTTCTATGTTTTTGCAAGTTTAAAACAGCAATTTTATCGTAATTTCTCATAAATCGCCGTTTCGCACGGAAGAAACATGAATTTGTCAGTTTGAATAGTTGAAAACAGCGTTTTTCAATGTTTTTGCAAGTTTAAAACAGCAATTTTATCGTCATTTCTCATAAATCGCCGTTTCGCACGAAAGAAACATGAATTTGTCAGTTTGAATAGTTCAAAACAGCGTTTTTCTATGTTTTTATAAGTTTAAAACAGCAATTTTATCGTCATTTCTCATAAATCGCCGTTTCGCACGAAAGAAACCTGAATTTATCAGTTTGAATAGTTCAAAACAGCGTTTTTCTATGTTTTTGCAAGTTTAAAACAGCAATTTTATCGTCATTTCTCATAAATCGCCGTTTTGCACGAAAGAAACCTGAATTTGTCAATTTGAATAGTTGAAAACAGCGTTTTTCAATGTTCTTGCAAGTTTAAAACAGCAATTTTATCGTGATTTCACAAAAATCCACCGTTTCGAACGTAAGAAACATGAATTTATCAGTTTGAATAGTTGAAAACAGCGTTTTTCTATGTTTTTGCAAGTTTAAAATAGCAATTTTATCGTAATTTCTCATAAATCGCCGTTTCGCACGAAAGAAACATGAATTTATCAGTTTGAATAGTTGAAAACAGCGTTTTTCTATGTTTTTGCAAGTTTAAAACAGCAATTTTATCGTCATTTCTCATAAATCGCCGTTTCGCACAAAAGAAACATGAATTTGTCAGTTTGAATAGTTCAAAACAGCGTTTTTCTATGTTTTTGCAAGTTTAAAACAGCAATTTTATCGTCATTTCTCATAAATCGCCGTTTCGCACGAAAGAAACCTGAATTTGTCAGTTTGAATAGTTGAAAACAGCGTTTTTCAATGTTTTTGCAAGTTTAAAACAGCAATTTTATCGTGATTTCACAAAAATCCACCGTTTGAAACGTAAGAAACATGAATTTATCAGTTTGAATAGTTGAAAACAGCGTTTTTCTATGTTTTTGCAAGTTTAAAACAGCAATTTTATCGTCATTTCTCATAAATCGCCGTTTCGCACGAAAGAAACATGAATTTGTCAGTTTGAATAGTTCAAAACAGCGTTTTTCTATGTTTTTGCAAGTTTAAAACAGCAATTTTATCGTCATTTCTCATAAATCGCCGTTTCACACGAAACAAACATGAATTTGTCAGTTTGAATAGTTCAAAACAGCGTTTTTCTATGTTTTTGCAAGTTTAAAACAGCAATTTTATCGTGATTTCACAAAAATCCACCGTTTCGTAAGAAGAAACATGAATTTATCAGTTTGAATAGTTGAAAACAGCGTTTTTCTATGTTTTTGCAAGTTTAAAACAGCAATTTTATCGTCATTTCTCATAAATCGCCGTTTCGCACGAAAGAAACATGAATTTGTCAGTTTGAATAGTTCAAAACAGCGTTTTTCTATGTTTTTGCAAGTTTAAAACAGCAATTTTATCGTCATTTCTCATAAATCGCCGTTTCACACGAAAGAAACATGAATTTGTCAGTTTGAATAGTTCAAAACAGCGTTTTTCTATGTTTTTGCAAGTTTAAAACAGCAATTTTATCGTCATTTCTCATAAATCGCCGTTTCGCACGAAAGAAACATGAACTTATCAGTTTGAATAGTTGAAAACAGCGTTTTTCTATGTTTTTGCAAGTTTAAAACAGCAATTTTACCGTCATTTCTCATAAATCGCCGTTTCGCACGAAATAAACATGAATTTGTCAGTTTGAATAGTTCAAAACAGCGTTTTTTCAATGTTTTTGCAAGTTTAAAACAGCAATTTTATCGTCATTTCTCATAAATCGCCGTTTCACACGAAAGAAACATGAATTTGTCAGTTTGAATAGTTCAAAACAGCGTTTTTATATGTTTTTGCAAGTTTAAAACAGCAATTTTATCGTCATTTCTCATAAATCGCCATTTCGCACGAAAGAAACATGAATTTATCAGTTTGAATAGTTCAAAACAGCGTTTTTCTAGGTTTTTGCAAGTTTAAAACAGCAATTTTATCGTCATTTCTCATAAATCGCCGTTTCGCATGAAAGAAACATGAATTTGTCAGTTTGAATAGTTCAAAACAGCGTTCTTCTATGTTTTTGCAAGTTTAAAACAGCAATTTTATCGTCATTTCTCATAAATTGCCGTTTCGGACGAAAGAAACCTGAATTTATTAGTTTGAATAGTTAAAAACAGAGTTTTTCTATGTTTTTGCAAGTTTAAAACAGCAATTTTATCGTCATTTCTCATAAATCGCCGTTTCGCACGAAAGAAACATGAATTTGTCAGTTTGAATAGTTCAAAACAGCGTTTTTCAATGTTTTTGCAAATTTAAAACAGCAATTTTATCGTCATTTCTTATAAATCGCCGTTTCGCACGAAAGAAACATGAATTTGTCAGTTTTAATAGTTCAAAACAGCGTTTTTCTATGTTTTTGCAAGTTTAAAACAGCAATTTTATCGTCATTTCTCATAAATCGCCGTTTCGCACGAAAGAAACATGAATTTGTCAGTTTGAATAGTTCAAAACAGCGTTTTTCTATGTTTTTGCAAGTTTTAAAACAGCAATTTTATCGTAATTTCTCATAAATCGCCGTTTCGCATGAAAGAAACATGAATTTGTCTAGTTTGAATAGTTCAAAACAGCGTTTTTCTATGTTTTTGCAAGTTTAAAACAGCAATTTTATCGTCATTTCTCATAAATCGCCGTTTCGCACGAAAGAAACATGAATTTGTCAGTTTGAATAGTTCAAAACAGCGTTTTTCAATGTTTTTGCAAGTTTAAAACAGCAATTTTATCGTCATTTCTTATAAATCGCCGTTTCGCACGAAAGAAACATGAATTTGTCAGTTTAATAGTTCAAAACAGCGTTTTTCTATGTTTTTGCAAGTTTAAAACAGCAATTTTATCGTCATTTCTCATAAATCGCCGTTTCGCACGGAAGAAACATGAATTTGTCAGTTTGAATAGTTCAAAACAGCGTTTTTCTATGTTTTTGCAAGTTTAAAACAGCAATTTTATCGTCATTTCTCATAAATCGCCGTTTCGCACGAAAGAAACAAGAATTTGTAAGTTTTAATAGTTTCAAAACAGCGTTTTTCTATGTTTTTGCAAGTTTAAAACAGCAATTTTATCGTCATTTCTCATGAATCGCCGTTTCACACGAAAGAAACATGAATTTGTCAGTTTGAATAGTTCAAAACAGCGTTTTTCTATGTTTTTGCAAGTTTAAAACAGCAATTTTATTGTCATTTATCATAAATCGCCGTTTCGCACGAAAGAAACATGAATTTGTCAGTTTGAATAGTTCAAAACAGCGTTTTTCTATGTTTTTGCAAGTTTAAAACAGCAATTTTATCGTCATTTCTCATAAATTGCCGTTTCGCACGTAAGAAACATGAATTTGTCAGTTTGAATGGTTCAAAACAGCGTTATTCTATGTTTTTGCAAGTTGAAAACAGCAATTTTATCGTCATTTCTCATAAATCGCCGTTTCACACGAAAGAAACATGAAGTTGTCAGTTTGAATAGTTCAAAACAGCGTTTTTCTATGTTTTTGCAAGTTTAAAACAGCAATTTTTTCGTCATTTCTCATAAATCGCCGTTTCGCACGAAAGAAACATGAATTTATCAGTTTGAATATTTGAAAACAGCGTTTTTTCTATGTTTTTGCAAGTTTAAAACAGCAATTTTATCGTCATTTCTCATTAATCGCCGTTTCGCATGAAAGAAACATGAATTTGTAGTTTCAATAGTTCAAAACAGCGTTTTTCTATGTTTTTGCAAGTTTAAAACAGCAATTTTATCGTAATTTCTCATAAATCACCGTCTTGCACGGAAGAAACATGAATTTGTCAGTTTGAATTGTTTAAAACAGCGTTTTTCAATGTTTTTGCAAGTTTAAAACAGCAATTTTATCGTCATTTCTCATAAATCGCCGTTTCGCACGAAAGAAACATGAATTTGTCAGTTTTGAATAGTTCAAAACAGCGTTTTTTCTATGTTTTTATAAGTTTAAAACAGCAATTTATCGTCATTTCTCATAAATCGCCGTTTCGCACGAAAGAAACCTGAATTTATCAGTTTGAATAGTTCAAAACAGCGTTTTTCTATGTTTTTGCAAGTTTGAAACAGCAATTTTATCGTCATTTCTCATAAATCGCCGTTTCGCACGAAAGAAACCTGAATTTGTCACTTTGAATAGTTGAAAACAGCGTTTTTCAATGTTCTTGCAAGTTTAAAACAGCAATTTTATCGTGATTTCACAAAAATCCACCGTTTCGAACGTAAGAAACATGAATTTATCAGTTTGAATAGTTGAAAACAGCGTTTTTCTATGTTTTTGCAAGTTTAAAACAGCAATTTTATCGTAATTTCTCATAAATCGCCGTTTCGCACGAAAGAAACATGAATTTATCAGTTTGAATAGTTGAAAACAGCGTTTTTTCTATGTTTTTGCAAGTTTAAAACAGCAATTTTATCGTCATTTCTCATAAATCGCCGTTTCGCACAAAAGAAACATGAATTTGTCAGTTTGAATAGTTCAAAACAGCGTTTTTTCTATGTTTTTGCAAGTTTAAAACAGCAATTTTATCGTCATTTCTCATAAATCGCCGTTTCGCACGAAAGAAACCTGAATTTGTCAGTTTGAATAGTTGAAAACAGCGTTTTTCAATGTTTTTGCAAGTTTAAAACAGCAATTTTATCGTGATTTCACAAAAATCCACTGTTTGAAACGTAAGAAACATGAATTTATCAGTTTGAATAGTTGAAAACAGCGTTTTTCTATGTTTTTGCAAGTTTAAAACAGCAATTTTATCGTCATTTCTCATAAATCGCCGTTTCGCACGAAAGAAACATGAATTTGTCAGTTTGAATAGTTCAAAACAGCGTTTTTCTATGTTTTTGCAAGTTTAAAACAGCAATTTTATCGTAATTTCTCATAAATCGCCGTTTCGCACGGAAGAAACATGAATTTGTCAGTTTGAATAGTTCAAAACAGCGTTTTTCTATGTTTTTGCAAGTTTAAAACAGCAATTTTATCGTCATTTCTCATGAATCGCCGTTTCAAACGAAAGAAACATGAATTTGTCAGTTTGAATAGTTCAAAACAGCGTTTTTTCTATGTTTTTGCAAGTTTAAAACAGCAATTTTATTGTCATTTATCATAAATCGCCGTTTCGCACGAAAGAAACATGAATTTGTCAGTTTGAATAGTTCAAAACAGCGTTTTTTCTATGTTTTTGCAAGTTTAAAACAGCAATTTTATCGTCATTTCTCATAAATTGCCGTTTCGCACGTAAGAAACATGAATTTGTCAGTTTGAATGGTTCAAAACAGCGTTATTCTATGTTTTTGCAAGTTGAAAACAGCAATTTTATCGTCATTTCTCATAAATCGCCGTTTCACACGAAAGAAACATGAAGTTGTCAGTTTGAATAGTTCAAAACAGCGTTTTTCTATGTTTTTTGCAAGTTTAAAACAGCAATTTTTCGTCATTTCTCAT
>CAWWDY010000771.1:0-33927 GCA_963942605.1 Poecilus cupreus | reverse complement strand
AGAAATGACGATAAAATTGCTGTTTTCAACTTGCAAAAACATAGAAAAACGCTGTTTTTGAACTATTCAAACTGACAAATTCATGTTTCTTTCCTGCGAAACGGCGATTTATGAGAAATGACGATAAAATTGCTGTTTTAAACTTGCAAAAACATAGAAAAACGCTGTTTTCAACTATTCAAACTGATAAATTCATGTTTCTTACGTTCGAAACGGTGGATTTTTTGAAATCACGATAATATTGCTGTTTTATACTTGCAAAAACATTGAAAAACGCTGTTTTCAACTATTCAAACTGACAAATTCATGTTTCTTCCGTGCGAAACGGCGATTTATGAGAAATGACGATAAAATTGTTGTTTTAACTTGCAAAAACATAGAAAAACGCTGTTTTGAACTATTCAAACTGACAAATTCATGTTTCTTTCGTGTAAAACGGCGATTTATGAGAAATGACGATAAAATTGCTGTTTTAAACTTGCAAAAACATAGAAAAACGCTGTTTTGAACTATTCAAACTGACAAATTCATGTTTCTTTCGTGCGAAGCGGCGATTTATGAGAAATGACGATAAAATTGCTGTTTTAAACTTGCAAAAACATAGAAAAACGCTGTTTTGAACTATTCAAACTGATAAATTCATGTTTCTTACGTTCGAAACGGTGGATTTTTGTGAAATCACGATAAAATTGCTGTTTTAAACTTGCAAAAACATAGAAAAACGCTGTTTTGAACTATTCAAACTGACAAATTCATGTTTCTTTCGTGCGAAACGGCGATTTATGAGAAATGACGATAAAATTGCTGTTTTAAACTTGCAAAAACATAGAAAAACGCTGTTTTGAACTATTCAAACTGACAAATTCATGTTTCTTTCGTGCGAAACGGCGATTTATGAGAAATGACGATAAAATTGCTGTTTTAAACTTGCAAAAACATAGAAAAACGCTGTTTTCAACTATTCTAACTGATAAATTCATGTTTCTTACGTTCGAAACGGTGGATTTTTTTGAAATCACGATAATATTGCTGTTTTAAACTTGCAAAAACATTGAAAAACGCTGTTTTCAACTATTCAAACTGACAAATTCATGTTTCTTCCGTGCGAAACGGCGATTTATGAGAAATGACTATAAAATTGTTGTTTTAAACTTGCAAAAACATAGAAAAACGCTGTTTTGAACTATTCAAACTGACAAATTCATGTTTCTTTCGTGCAAAACGCCGATTTATGAGAAATGACGATAAAATTGCTGTTTTAAACTTGCAAAAATAAAGAAAAATGCAGTTTTGAACTATTCAAACTGACAAATTCATGTTTTTTTCGTGCGAAACGGCGATTTATGAGAAATGACGATAAAATTGCTGTTTTAAACTTGCAAAAACATAGAAAAACGCTGTTTTGAACTATTCAAACTGACAAATTTATGTTTCTTTCGTGTAAAACGGACATTTATGAGAAATGACGATAAAATTGCTGTTTTAAACTTGCAAAAACATAGAAAAACGCTGTTTTGAACTATTCAAACTGACAAATTCATGTTTCTTTCGTGTAAAACGGCGATTTATGAGAAATGACGATAAAATTGCTGTTTTAAACTTGCAAAAACATAGAAAAACGCTGTTTTGAACTATTCAAACTGACAAATTCATGTTTCTTTCGTGCGAAACGGCGATTTATGAGAAATGACGATAAAATTGCTGTTTTAAACTTGCAAAAACATAGAAAAACGCTGTTTTGAACTATTCAAACTGATAAATTCATGTTTCTTATGTTCGAAATGGTGGATTTTTGTAAAATCACGATAAAATTGCTGTTTTAAACTTGCAAAAACATTGAAAAACGCTGTTTTCAACTATTCAAACTGACAAATTCATGTTTCTTCCGTGCGAAACGGCGATTTATGAGAAATGACGATAAAATTGCTGTTTTAAACTTGCAAAAACATAGAAAAACTCTGTTTTGAACTATTCAAACTGACAAATTTATGTTTCTTTCGTGTGAAACGGCGATTTAAGAGAAATGACGATAAAATTGCTGTTTTAAACTTGCAAAAACATAGAAAAACGCTGTTTTGAACTATTCAAACTGACAAATTCATGTTTCTTTCGTGGGAAACGGCGATTTATGAGAAATGACGATAAAATTGCTGTTTTAAACTTGCAAAATCATAGAAAAACGCTGTTTTCAACTATTCAGACTGATAAATTCATGCTTCTTTCGTGCGAAACGGCGATTTATGAGAAATGACGATAAAATTGCTGTTTTAAACTAGCAAAAACATAGAAAAACGCTGTTTTGAACAATTCAAACTGACAAATTCATGTTTATTTCGTGCGAAACAGCGATTTATGAGAAATGACGATAAAATTGCTGTTTTAAACTTGCAAAAACATAGAAAAACGCTGTTTTCAACTATTCAAACTGATAAATTCATGTTTCTTACGTTCGAAACGGTGGATTTTTGTGAAATCACGATAAAATTGCTGTTTTAAACTTGCAAAAACATAGAAAAACGCTGTTTTGAACTATTCAAACTGACAAATTCATGTTTATTTCGTGCGAAACAGCGATTTATGAGAAATGACGATCAAATTCCTGTTTTAAACTTGCAAAAACATAGAAAAACGCTGTTTTGAACTGTTCAAACTGACAAATTCATGTTTCTTTCGTGCGAAACGGCGATTTATGAGAAATGACGATAAAATTGCTGTTTTAAACTTGCAAAAACATAGAAAAACGCTGTTTTCAACTATTCAAACTGATAAATTCATGTTTCTTTCGTGCGAAACGCCGATTTATGAGAAATGACGATAAAATTGCTGTTTTAAACTTGCAAAAATAAAGAAAAATGCAGTTTTGAACTATTCAAACTGACAAATTCATGTTTTTTTCGTGCGAAACGGCGATTTATGAGAAATGACGATAAAATTGCTGTTTTAAACTTGCAAAAACATAGAAAAACGCTGTTTTGAACTATTCAAACTGACAAATTCATGTTTCTTTCGTGTAAAACGGACATTTATGAGAAATGACGATAAAATTGCTGTTTTAAACTTGCAAAAACATAGAAAAACGCTGTTTTGAACTATTCAAACTGACAAATTCATGTTTCTTTCGTGTAAAACGGCGATTTATGAGAAATGACGATAAAATTGCTGTTTTAAACTTGCAAAAACATAGAAAAACGCTGTTTTGAACTATTCAAACTGACAAATTCATGTTTCTTTCGTGCGAAACGGCGATTTATGAGAAATGACGATAAAATTGCTGTTTTAAACTTGCAAAAACATAGAAAAACGCTGTTTTGAACTATTCAAACTGATAAATTCATGTTTCTTATGTTCGAAACGGTGGATTTTTGTAAAATCACGATAAAATTGCTGTTTTAAACTTGCAAAAACATTGAAAAACGCTGTTTTCAACTATTCAAACTGACAAATTCATGTTTCTTCCGTGCGAAACGGCGATTTATGAGAAATGACGATAAAATTGCTGTTTTAAACTTGCAAAAACATAGAAAAACTCTGTTTTGAACTATTCAAACTGACAAATTTATGTTTCTTTCGTGTGAAACGGCGATTTAAGAGAAATGACGATAAAATTGCTGTTTTAAACTTGCAAAAACATAGAAAAACGCTGTTTTGAACTATTCAAACTGACAAATTCATGTTTCTTTCGTGGGAAACGGCGATTTATGAGAAATGACGATAAAATTGCTGTTTTAAACTTGCAAAATCATAGAAAAACGCTGTTTTCAACTATTCAGACTGATAAATTCATGTTTCTTTCGTGCGAAACGGCGATTTATGAGAAATGACGATAAAATTGCTGTTTTAAACTAGCAAAAACATAGAAAAACGCTGTTTTGAACAATTCAAACTGACAAATTCATGTTTTTTTCGTGTGAAACGGCGATTTATGAGAAATGACGATAAAATTGCTGTTTTCAACTTGCAAAAACATAGAAAAACGCTGTTTTGAACTATTCAAACTGACAAATTCATGTTTCTTTCCTGCGAAACGGCGATTTATGAGAAATGACGATAAAATTGCTGTTTTAAACTTGCAAAAACATAGAAAAACGCTGTTTTCAACTATTCAAACTGATAAATTCATGTTTCTTACGTTCGAAACGGTGGATTTTTTGAAATCACGATAATATTGCTGTTTTATACTTGCAAAAACATTGAAAAACGCTGTTTTCAACTATTCAAACTGACAAATTCATGTTTCTTCCGTGCGAAACGGCGATTTATGAGAAATGACGATAAAATTGTTGTTTTAACTTGCAAAAACATAGAAAAACGCTGTTTTGAACTATTCAAACTGACAAATTCATGTTTCTTTCGTGTAAAACGGCGATTTATGAGAAATGACGATAAAATTGCTGTTTTAAACTTGCAAAAACATAGAAAAACGCTGTTTTGAACTATTCAAACTGACAAATTCATGTTTCTTTCGTGCGAAGCGGCGATTTATGAGAAATGACGATAAAATTGCTGTTTTAAACTTGCAAAAACATAGAAAAACGCTGTTTTGAACTATTCAAACTGATAAATTCATGTTTCTTACGTTCGAAACGGTGGATTTTTGTGAAATCACGATAAAATTGCTGTTTTAAACTTGCAAAAACATAGAAAAACGCTGTTTTGAACTATTCAAACTGACAAATTCATGTTTCTTTCGTGCGAAACGGCGATTTATGAGAAATGACGATAAAATTGCTGTTTTAAACTTGCAAAAACATAGAAAAACGCTGTTTTGAACTATTCAAACTGACAAATTCATGTTTCTTTCGTGCGAAACGGCGATTTATGAGAAATGACGATAAAATTGCTGTTTTAAACTTGCAAAAACATAGAAAAACGCTGTTTTCAACTATTCTAACTGATAAATTCATGTTTCTTACGTTCGAAACGGTGGATTTTTTTGAAATCACGATAATATTGCTGTTTTAAACTTGCAAAAACATTGAAAAACGCTGTTTTCAACTATTCAAACTGACAAATTCATGTTTCTTCCGTGCGAAACGGCGATTTATGAGAAATGACTATAAAATTGTTGTTTTAAACTTGCAAAAACATAGAAAAACGCTGTTTTGAACTATTCAAACTGACAAATTCATGTTTCTTTCGTGCAAAACGCCGATTTATGAGAAATGACGATAAAATTGCTGTTTTAAACTTGCAAAAATAAAGAAAAATGCAGTTTTGAACTATTCAAACTGACAAATTCATGTTTTTTTCGTGCGAAACGGCGATTTATGAGAAATGACGATAAAATTGCTGTTTTAAACTTGCAAAAACATAGAAAAACGCTGTTTTGAACTATTCAAACTGACAAATTTATGTTTCTTTCGTGTAAAACGGACATTTATGAGAAATGACGATAAAATTGCTGTTTTAAACTTGCAAAAACATAGAAAAACGCTGTTTTGAACTATTCAAACTGACAAATTCATGTTTCTTTCGTGTAAAACGGCGATTTATGAGAAATGACGATAAAATTGCTGTTTTAAACTTGCAAAAACATAGAAAAACGCTGTTTTGAACTATTCAAACTGACAAATTCATGTTTCTTTCGTGCGAAACGGCGATTTATGAGAAATGACGATAAAATTGCTGTTTTAAACTTGCAAAAACATAGAAAAACGCTGTTTTGAACTATTCAAACTGATAAATTCATGTTTCTTATGTTCGAAATGGTGGATTTTTGTAAAATCACGATAAAATTGCTGTTTTAAACTTGCAAAAACATTGAAAAACGCTGTTTTCAACTATTCAAACTGACAAATTCATGTTTCTTCCGTGCGAAACGGCGATTTATGAGAAATGACGATAAAATTGCTGTTTTAAACTTGCAAAAACATAGAAAAACTCTGTTTTGAACTATTCAAACTGACAAATTTATGTTTCTTTCGTGTGAAACGGCGATTTAAGAGAAATGACGATAAAATTGCTGTTTTAAACTTGCAAAAACATAGAAAAACGCTGTTTTGAACTATTCAAACTGACAAATTCATGTTTCTTTCGTGGGAAACGGCGATTTATGAGAAATGACGATAAAATTGCTGTTTTAAACTTGCAAAATCATAGAAAAACGCTGTTTTCAACTATTCAGACTGATAAATTCATGCTTCTTTCGTGCGAAACGGCGATTTATGAGAAATGACGATAAAATTGCTGTTTTAAACTAGCAAAAACATAGAAAAACGCTGTTTTGAACAATTCAAACTGACAAATTCATGTTTTTTTCGTGTGAAACGGCGATTTATGAGAAATGACGATAAAATTGCTGTTTTCAACTTGCAAAAACATAGAAAAACGCTGTTTTGAACTATTCAAACTGACAAATTCATGTTTCTTTCCTGCGAAACGGCGATTTATGAGAAATGACGATAAAATTGCTGTTTTAAACTTGCAAAAACATAGAAAAACGCTGTTTTCAACTATTCAAACTGATAAATTCATGTTTCTTACGTTCGAAACGGTGGATTTTTTTGAAATCACGATAATATTGCTGTTTTAAACTTGCAAAAACATTGAAAAACGCTGTTTTTAACTATTCAAACTGACAAATTCATGTTTCTTCCGTGCGAAACGGCGATTTATGAGAAATGACGATAAAATTGTTGTTTTAACTTGCAAAAACATAGAAAAACGCTGTTTTGAACTATTCAAACTGACAAATTCATGTTTCTTTCGTGTAAAACGGCGATTTATGAGAAATGACGATAAAATTGCTGTTTTAAACTTGCAAAAACATAGAAAAACGCTGTTTTGAACTATTCAAACTGACAAATTCATGTTTCTTTCGTGCGAAGCGGCGATTTATGAGAAATGACGATAAAATTGCTGTTACTTGCAAAAACATAGAAAAACGCTGTTTTGAACTATTCAAACTGATAAATTCATGTTTCTTACGTTCGAAACGGTGGATTTTTGTGAAATCACGATAAAATTGCTGTTTTAACTTGCAAAAACATAGAAAAACGCTGTTTTGAACTATTCAAACTGACAAATTCATGTTTCTTTCGTGCGAAACGGCGATTTATGAGAAATGACGATAAAATTGCTGTTTTAAACTTGCAAAAACATAGAAAAACGCTGTTTTGAACTATTCAAACTGACAAATTCATGTTTCTTTCGTGCGAAACGGCGATTTATGAGAAATGACGATAAAATTGCTGTTTTAAACTTGCAAAAACATAAAAAAACGCTGTTTTCAACTATTCTAACTGATAAATTCATGTTTCTTACGTTCGAAACGGTGGATTTTTTTGAAATCACGATAATATTGCTGTTTTAAACTTGCAAAAACATTGAAAAACGCTGTTTTCAACTATTCAAACTGACAAATTCATGTTTCTTCCGTGCGAAACGGCGATTTATGAGAAATGACTATAAAATTGTTGTTTTAAACTTGCAAAAACATAGAAAAACGCTGTTTTGAACTATTCAAACTGACAAATTCATGTTTCTTTCGTGTAAAACGGCGATTTATGAGAAATGACGATAAAATTGCTGTTTTAAACTTGCAAAAACATAGAAAAACGCTGTTTTGAACTATTCAAACTGACAAATTCATGTTTCTTTCGTGCGAAACGGCGATTTATGAGAAATGACGATAAAATTGCTGTTTTAAACTTGCAAAAACATTAAAAAACGCTGTTTTTAACTATTCAAACTGACAAATTCATGTTTCTTCCGTGCGAAACGGCGTTTTATGAGAAATGACGATAAAATTGTTGTTTTAAACTTGCAAAAACATAGAAAAACGCTGTATTCAACTATTTAAACTGACAAATTCATGTTTCTTCCGTGCGAAACGGCGATTTATGAGAAATGACGAAAAAATTGCTGTTTTAAACTTGCAAAAACATAGAAAAACGCTGTTTTGAACTATTCAAACTGACAAATTCATGTTTCTTTCGTGCGAAACGGCGATTTATGAGAAATGACGATAAAATTGCTGTTTTGAACTTGCAAAAACATAGAAAAACGCTGTTTTCAACTATTCAAACTGATAAATTCATGTTTCTTACGTTCGAAACGGTGGATTTTTGTGAAATCACGATAAAATTGCTGTTTTAAACTTGCAAAAACATAGAAAAACGCTGTTTTGAACTATTCAAACTGACAAATTCATGTTTCTTTCGTGCGAAACGGCGATTTATGAGAAATGACGATCAAATTGCTGTTTTAAACTTGCAAAAACATAGAAAAACGCTGTTTTGAACTATTCAAACTGACAAATTCATGTTTCTTTCGTGCGAAACGGCGATTTATGAGAAATGACGATAAAATTGCTGTTTTAAACTTGCAAAAACATAAAAAAACGCTGTTTTCAACTATTCAAACTGATAAATTCATGTTTCTTTTGTGCGAAACGCCGATTTATGAGAAATGACGATAAAATTGCTGTTTTAAACTTGCAAAAATATAGAAAAATGCAGTTTTGAACTATTCAAACTGACAAATTCATGTTTTTTTCGTGTGAAACGGCGATTTATGAGAAATGACGATAAAATTGCTGTTTTGAACTTGCAAAAACATAGAAAAACGCTGTTTTGAACTATTCAAACTGACAAATTCATGTTTCTTTCGTGCGAAACGGCGATTTATGAGAAATGACGATAAAATTGCTGTTTTATACTTGCAAAAACATAGATAAACGCTGTTTTCAATTATACAAACTGATAAATTCATGTTTCTTTCGTGCGAAACGGCGATTTATGAGAAATGACGATAAAATTGCTGTTTTAAACTTGCAAAAACATAGAAAAACTCTGTTTTGAACTATTCAAACTGATAAATTCATGTTTCTTACGTTCAAAACGGTGGATTTTTGTGAAATAACGATAAAATTGCTGTTTTAAACTTGCAAAAACATAGAAAAACGCTGTTTTCAACTATTCAAACTGATAAATTCATGTTTCTTTCGTGCGAAACGCCGATTTATGAGAAATGACGATAAAATTGCTGTTTTCAACTTGCAAAAACATAGAAAAACGCTGTTTTGAACAATTCAAACTGACAAATTCATGTTTCTTTCCTGCGAAACGGCGATTTATGAGAAATGACGATAAAATTGCTGTTTTAAACTTGCAAAAACATAGAAAAACGCTGTTTTCAACTATTCAAACTGATAAATTCATGTTTCTTACGTTCGAAACGGTGGATTTTTTTGAAATCACGATAATATTGCTGTTTTAAACTTGCAAAAACATTGAAAAACGCTGTTTTCAACTATTCAAACTGACAAATTCATGTTTCTTCCGTGCGAAACGGCGATTTATGAGAAATGACGATAAAATTGTTGTTTTAAACGTGCAAAAACATAGAAAAACGCTGTTTTCAACTATTCAAACTGACAAATTCATGTTTCTTTCGTGTAAAACGGCGATTTATGAGAAATGACGATAAAATTGCTGTTTTAAACTTGCAAAAACATAGAAAAACGCTGTTTTGAACTATTCAAACTGACAAATTCATGTTTCTTTCGTGCGAAGCGGCGATTTATGAGAAATGACGATAAAATTGCTGTTTTAAACTTGCAAAAACATAGAAAAACGCTGTTTTGAACTATTCAAACTGATAAATTCATGTTTCTTACGTTCGAAACGGTGGATTTTTGTGAAATCACGATAAAATTGCTGTTTTAAACTTGCAAAAACATAGAAAAACGCTGTTTTGAACTATTCAAACTGACAAATTCATGTTTCTTTCGTGCGAAACGGCGATTTATGAGAAATGACGATAAAATTGCTGTTTTAAACTTGCAAAAACATAGAAAAACGCTGTTTTGAACTATTCAAACTGACAAATTCATGATTCTTTCGTGCGAAACGGCGATTTATGAGAAATGACGATAAAATTGCTGTTTTAAACTTGCAAAAACATAGAAAAACTCTGTTTTGAACTATTCAAACTGATAAATTCATGTTTCTTACGTTCAAAACGGTGGATTTTTTTGAAATCACGATAAAATTGCTGTTTTAAACTTGCAAAAACATAGAAAAACGCTGTTTTCAACTATTCAAACTGACAAATTCATGTTTCTTCCGTGCGAAACGGCGATTTATGAGAAATGACGATAAAATTGTTGTTTTAAACTTGCAAAAACATAGAAAAACGCTGTTTTGAACTATTCAAACTGACAAATTCATGTTTCTTTCGTGTAAAACGGCGATTTATGAGAAATGACGATAAAATTGCTGTTTTAAACTTGCAAAAACATAGAAAAACGCTGTTTTGAACTATTCAAACTGACAAATTCATGTTTCTTTCGTGCGAAACGGCGATTTATGAGAAATGACGATAAAATTGCTGTTTTAAACTTGCAAAAACATTAAAAAACGCTGTTTTTAACTATTCAAACTGACAAATTCATGTTTCTTTCGTGCGAAACGGCGATTTATGAGAAATGACGATAAAATTGCTGTTTTAAACTTGCAAAAACATAGAAAAACGCTGTTTTCAACTATTCAAACTGATAAATTCATGTTTCTTACGTTCGAAACGGTGGAATTTTGTGAAATCACGATAAAATTGCTGTTTTAAACTTGCAAAAACATAGAAAAACGCTGTTTTGAACTATTCAAACTGACAAATTCATGTTTCTTTCGTGCGAAACGGCGATTTATGAGAAATGACGATCAAATTGCTGTTTTAAACTTGCAAAAACATAGAAAAACGCTGGTTTGAACTATTCAAACTGACAAATTCATGTTTCTTTCGTGCGAAACGGCGATTTATGAGAAATGACGATAAAATTGCTGTTTTAAACTTGCAAAAACATAGAAAAACGCTGTTTTCAACTATTCAAACTGATAAATTCATGTTTCTTTCGTGCGAAACGCCGATTTATGAGAAATGACGATAAAATTGCTGTTTTAAACTTGCAAAAATATAGAAAAATGCAGTTTTGAACTATTTAAACTGACAAATTCATGTTTTTTTCGTGTGAAACGGCGATTTATGAGAAATGACGATAAAATTGCTGTTTTGAACTTGCCAAAACATAGAAAAACGCTGTTTTGAACTATTCAAACTGACAAATTCATGTTTCTTTCGTGCGAAACGGCGATTTATGAGAAATGACGATAAAATTGCTGTTTTAAACTTGCAAAAACATAGAAAAACGCTGTTTTCAACTATACAAACTGATAAATTCATGTTTCTTTCGTGCGAAACGGCGATTTATGAGAAATGACGATAAAATTGCTGTTTTAAACTTGCAAAAACATAGAAAAACTCTGTTTTGAACTATTCAAACTGATAAATTCATGTTTCTTACGTTCAAAACGGTGGATTTTTGTGAAATCACGATAAAATTGCTGTTTTAAACTTGCAAAAACATAGAAAAACGCTGTTTTGAACTATTCAAACTGACAAATTCATGTTTCTTTCGTGTGAAACGGCGATTTATGAGAAATGACGATAAAATTGTTGTTTTAAACGTGCAAAAACATAGAAAAACGCTGTTTTCAACTATTCAAACTGACAAATTCATGTTTCTTTCGTGTAAAACGGCGATTTATGAGAAATGACGATAAAATTGCTGTTTTAAACTTGCAAAAACATAGAAAAACGCTGTTTTGAACTATTCAAACTGACAAATTCATGTTTCTTTCGTGCGAAGCGGCGATTTATGAGAAATGACGATAAAATTGCTGTTTTAAACTTGCAAAAACATAGAAAAACGCTGTTTTGAACTATTCAAACTGATAAATTCATGTTTCTTACGTTCGAAACGGTGGATTTTTGTGAAATCACGATAAAATTGCTGTTTTAAACTTGCAAAAACATAGAAAAACGCTGTTTTGAACTATTCAAACTGACAAATTCATGTTTCTTTCGTGCGAAACGGCGATTTATGAGAAATGACGATAAAATTGCTGTTTTAAACTTGCAAAAACATAGAAAAACGCTGTTTTGAACTATTCAAACTGACAAATTCATGATTCTTTCGTGCGAAACGGCGATTTATGAGAAATGACGATAAAATTGCTGTTTTAAACTTGCAAAAACATAGAAAAACGCTGTTTTGAACTATTCAAACTGACAAATTCATGTTTATTTCGTGTGAAACGGCGATTTATGAGAAATGACAATAAAATTGCTGTTTTAAACATGCAAAAATAGAAAAACGCTGTTTTGAACTATTCAAACTGACAAATTCATGTTTCTTTCGTGCGAAACGGCGATTTATGAGAAATGACAATAAAATTGCTGTTTTAAACTTGCAAAAACATAGAAAAACGCTGTTTTGAACTATTCAAACTGACAAATTCATGTTTCTTTCGTGCGAAACGGCGATTTATGAGAAATGACGATAAAATTGCTGTTTTAAACTTGACAAAACATAGAAAAACGCTGTTTTCAACTATTCAAACTGATAAATTAATGTTTCTTACGTTCGAAACGGTGGATTTTTGTCAAATCACGATAAAATTGCTGTTTTAAACTTGCAAAAACATTGAAAAACGCTGTTTTCAACTATTCAAAATGACAAATTCATGCTTCTTCCGTGTGAAACGGCGATTTATGAGAAATGACGATAAAATTGTTGTTTTAAACTTGCAAAAACATACAAAAACGCTGTTTTGAACTATTCAAACTGACAAATTTATGTTTCTTTCGTGCGAAACGGCGATTTATGAGAAATGACGATAAAATTTCTGTTTTAAACTTGCAAAAACATAGAAAATCGCTGCTTTCAACTATTCAAACTGACAAATTCATGTTTCTTTCGTGCGAAACGGCGATTTATGAAAAATGACGATAAAATTGCTGTTTTAAACTTGCAAAACATAGAAAAACGCTATTTTTAACAACTCAAATTGATCAATTCATGTTTCTTTCGTGCGAAACGGCGATTTATAAGAAATGACGATAAAATTGTTGTTTTAAACTTGCAAAAACATAGAAAAACGCTGTATTCAACTATTCAAACTGATAAATTCATGTTTATTTCGTGCGAAACGGCGATTTATGAGAAATGAGGATAAAATTACTGTTTTAAACTTGCAAAAACAAGAAAAACGCTGTTTTCAACTATGCAAACTGATAAATTCATGTTTCTTTAGTTCGAAACGGTGGATTTTTGTGAAATCACGATGAAACTGCTGTTTTAAACTAGCAAAACCAAGAAAACGCTGTTTTCAACAATCTAAACTGACGTATTTAAAATGCTGTTTTAAACTTGCAAAAACATAGAAAACGCTGTTTTGAACTATCCAAACTGACAAATTCAGTTTTGTGGTTTGGGGTTCGAGGTTTGATGTTTGGGGTTGAGGTCTGGGGTTTGAGGTTTGGGGTTTGGGGTTCGAGTTTTGGGGTTTGGGGTTGAGGTTTGGGGTTTGAGGTTTGGGGTTCGCGGTTTGAGGTTTGGGGTTGGGGTTCGATGTTTGAGGTTTGGGGTTTGGGGTTCGAAGTTTGAGGTTTGGGGTTCGAGGTTTGAGGTTTAGGGTTGAGGTTTGGGGTTTGAGGTTTGGGGTTGGGGGTTTGAGTTTTGGGGTTTGGGGTTGAGGTTTGGGGTTGAGGTTTGGGGTTGAGGTTTGGGGTTGAGATTTGGGTTTGAGGTTTGGGGTTGAGGTTTAGGGTTGAGGTTTGGGGTTTGAGGTTAGGGATTTGGGGTTCGAAGTTTGAGGTTTGGGGTTTGAGGTTTGGGGTTGGGGGTTCGAGTTTTGGGGTTTGGGGTTGAGGTTTGGGGTTGAGGTTTGGGGATGAGGTTTGGGGTTGAGGTTTGGGGTTGAGGTTTAGGTTGAGGTTTGGGGTTGAGGTTTGGGGTTTGAGGTTAGGGATTTGGGGTTCGAAGTTTAAGGTTTGGGGTTCGAGGTTTGAGGTTTGGGGTTGAGGGTTGGGGTTTGAGTTTGGGGATTGGGGTTTGGGGTTTTAAGTCTGGTGTTTGTGGTGTTTGGATTGGGTGAAATGTTTCTTTCGTGCGAAACGGCGAATTATGAGATTCAAATTGCTGTTTTAAACTTGTAAAAACATAAAAAACGCTGTTTTCAACTAATCAAACTGATGAATTTCTTTTGTTGGAAACTGCGGATCTTTGTGAAATCACGATAAAACGCTGTTTTCAACTATTCAAACTGATAAATTCATGTATCTTTCGTGAGAAACGGCAATTTAAGAGAAATGACGATAAAATTGCTGTTTTAAACTTGCAAAAACATAGAAAAACGCTGTTTTCAACTATTCAAACTGACAAATTCATGTTTTTTCCGTGCGAAACGGCGATTTATGAGAAATGACAATAAAATTACTGTTTTAAACTTGGAAAAACATAAAAAAACGCTGTTTTGAACTATTCAAACTGACAAATTCATGTTTCTTTCGTGCGAAACGGCAATTTATGAGAAATGACGATAAAATTGCTGTTTTAAACTTGCAAAAACATAGAAAAACGCTGTTTTGAACTATTCAAACTGATAAATTCATGTTTCTTTCGTGTGAAACGGCGATTTATGAGAAATGACGATAAAATTGCTGTTTTAAACTTGCAAAAACATAGAAAAACGCTGTTTTGAACTATTCAAACTGACAAATTCATGTTTCTTTCGTGTGAAACGGCGATTTATGAGAAATGACGATAAAATTGCTGTTTTAAACTTGCAAAAACATAGAAAAACGCTGTTTTGAACTATTCAAACTGACAAATTCATGTTTCTTTCGTGCGAAACGGCGATTTATGAGAAATGACAATAAAATTGCTGTTTTAAATTTGCAAAAACATAGAAAAACGCTGTTTTGAACTATTCAAACTGACAAATTCATGTTTCTTTCGTGCGAAACGGCGATTTATGAGAAATGACGATAAAATTGCTGTTTTAAATTTGCAAAAACTTAGAAAAACGCTGTTTTCAACTATTCAAACTGATAAATTCATGTTTCTTTCGTGCGAAACGGCGATTTATGAGAAATGACGATAAAATTGCTGTTTTAAACTTGCAAAAACATAGAAAAACGCTGTTTTCAACTATTCTAACTGATAAATTCATGTTTTTTACGTTCGAAACGGTGGATTTTTTTGAAATCACGATAATAATGCTGTTTTAAACTTGCAAAATCATTGAAAAACGCTGTTTTAAACTATTCAAACTGACAAATTCATGTTTCTTCCGTGCGAAACGGCGATTTATGAGAAATGACGATAAAATTGTTGTTTTAAACTTGCAAAAACATATAAAAACGCTGTTTTGAACTATTCGAACTGACAAATTCATGTTTCTTTCGTGTAAAACGGCGATTTATGAGAAATGACGATAAAATTGTTGTTTTAAACTTGCAAAAACATAGAAAAACGCTGTTTTGAACTATTCAAACTGACAAATTTATGTTTCTTTCGTGTGAAACGGCGATTTATGAACAATGACGATAAAATTGTTGTTTTAAACTTGCAAAAACATAGAAAAACGCTGTTTTGAACTATTCAAACTGACAAATTCATGTTTCTTTCGTGCGAAACGGCGATTTATGAGAAATGACGATAAAATTGCTGTTTTAAACTTGCAAAAACATAGAAAATCGCTGCTTTCAACTATTCAAACTGACAAATTCATGTTTCTTTCGTGCGAAACGGCGATTTATGAAAAATGACGATAAAATTGCTGTTTTAAACTTGCAAAAACATAGAAAAACGCTGTTTTCAACTATTCAAACTGACAAATTCATGTTTCTTTCGTGCGAAACGGCGATTTATGAGAAATGACGATAAAATTGCTGTTTTAAACTTGCAAAAACATAGAAAAACGCTGTTTTGAACTATTCAAACTGACAAATTCATGTTTCTTTCGTGTGAAACGGCGATTTATGAGAAATGACGATAAAATTGCTGTTTTAAACTTGCAAAAACATAGAAAAACGCTGTTTTGAACTATTCAAACTGACAAATTCATGTTTCTTTCGTGCGAAACGGCGATTTATGAGAAATGACGATAAAATTGCTGTTTTAAACTTGCAAAAACATAGAAAAACGCTGTTTTGAACTATTCAAACTGACAAATTCATGTTTCTATCGTGCGAAACGGCGATTTATAATAAATGACGATAAAATTGCTGTTTTAAACTTGCAAAAACATAGAAAAACGCTGTTTTGAACTATTCAAACTAACAAATTCATGTTTCTTTCGTGCGAAACAGCGATTTATGAGAAATGACGATGAAATTGCTGTTTTAAACTTGCAAAAACATAGAAAAACGCTGTTTTCAACTATTCAAACTGATAAATTCATGTTTTATTCGTGCGAAACGGCGATTTATGAGAAATGACGATAAAATTGCTGTTTTAAACTTGCAAAAACATAGAAAAACGCTGTTTTGAACTATTCAAACTGACAAATTCATGTTTTTTTCGTGTGAAACGGTGATTTATGAGAAATGACGATAAAATTGCTGTATTAAACTTGCAAAAACATAGAAAAACGCTGTTTTGAACTATTCAAACTGACAAATTCATGTTTCTTTCGTGCGAAACGGCGATTTATGAGAAATGACGATAAAATTGCTGTTTTAAACTTGCAAAAACATAGAAAATCGCTGTTTTCAACTATTCAAACTGATAAATTCATGTTTCTTTCGTGCGAAACGGCGATTTATGAGAAATGACGATAAAATTACTGTTTTAAACTTGCAAAAACATAGAAAAACGCTGTTTTGAACTATTCAAACTGACAAATTCATGTTTCTTTCGTGCGAAAAGGCGATTTATGAGAAATGACGATAAAATTGCTGTTTTAAACTTGCAAAAACATAGAAAAACGCTGTTTTGAACTATTCAAACTGACAAATTCATGTGTTTTTCGTGTGAAACGGCGATTTATGAGAAATGACGATAAAATTGCGGTTTTAAACTTGCAAAAACATAGAAAAACGCTGTTTTCAACTATTCAAACTGACAAATTTATGTTTCTTGCGTGTGAAACGGCGATTTATGAGAAATGACGATAAAATTGCTGTTTTAAACTTGACAAAACATAGAAAAACGCAGTTTTCAACTATTCAAACTGATAAATTCATGTTTCTTACGTTCGAAACGGTGGATTTTTGTGAAATCACGATAAAATTGCTGTTTTAAACTTGCAAAAACATTTAAAAACGCTGTTTTCAACTATTCAAACTGACAAATTCATGTTTCTTCCGTGCGAAACGGCGATTTATGAGAAATGACGATTAAATTGCTGTTTTAAACTTGCAAAAACATAGAAAAACGCTGTTTTGAACTATTCAAACTGACAAATTTATGTTTCTTTCGTGTGAAACGGCGATTTATGAGAAATGACGATAAAATTGTTGTTTTAAACTTGCAAAAACATACAAAAACGCTGTTTTGAACTATTCAAACTGACAAATTTATGTTTCTTTCGTGCGAAACGGCGATTTATGAGAAATGACGATAAAATTGCTGTTTTAAACTTGCAAAAACATAGAAAATCGCTGCTTTCAACTATTCAAACTGACAAATTCATGTTTCTTTCGTGCGAAACGGCGATTTATGAAAAATGACGATAAAATTGCTGTTTTAAACTTGCAAAAACATAGAAAAACGCTATTTTTAACAACTCAAATTGATCAATTCATGTTTCTTTCGGGCGAAACGGCGATTTATGAGAAATGACGATAAAATTGCTGTTTTAAACTTGCAAAAACATAGAAAAACGCTGTTTTCAACTGTTCAAACTGATAAATTCATGTTTCTTTCGTGCGAAACGGCGATTTATGAGAAATGACGATAAAATTGCTGTTTTAAACTTGCAAAAACATAGAAAAACGCTGTATTCAACTATTCAAACTGATAAATTCATGTTTATTTCGTGCGAAACGGCGATTTATGAGAAATGAGGATAAAATTACTGTTTTAAACTTGCAAAAACAAGAAAAACGCTGTTTTCAACTATGCAAACTGATAAATTCATGTTTCTTTAGTTCGAAACGGTGGATTTTTGTGAAATCACGATGAAACTGCTGTTTTAAACTAGCAAAACCAAGAAAACGCTATTTTCAACAATCTAAACTGACGTATTTAAAATGCTGTTTTAAACTTGCAAAAACATAGAAAACGCTGTTTTGAACTATCCAAACTGACAAATTCAGTTTTGTGGTTTGGGGTTCGAGGTTTGATGTTTGGGGTTGAGGTTTGGGGTTTGAGGTTTGGGGTTTGGGGTTCGAGTTTTGGGGTTTGGGGTTGAGGTTTGGGGTTTGAGGTTTGGGGTTCGCGGTTTGAGGTTTGGGGTTGGGGTTTGGGGTTGAGGTTTGGGGTTGAGGTTTGGGGTTGAGGTTTGGGGTTGAGGTTTGGGGTTGAGGTTTGGGGTTTGAGGTTAGGGATTTGGGGTTCGAAGTTTGAGGTTTGGGGTTTGAGGTTTGGGGTTGGGGGTTCGAGTTTTGGGGTTTGGGGTTGAGGTTTGGGGTTGAGGTTTGGGGTTGAGGTTTGGGGTTGAGGTTTGGGGTTGAGGTTTGGGGTTTGAGGTTAGGGATTTGGGGTTCGAAGTTTGAGGTTTGGGGTTCGAGGTTTGAGGTTAGGGGTTGAGGGTTGGGGTTTGAGTTTGGGGATTGGGGTTCGGGGTTTTAAGTCTGGTGTTTGTGGTGTTTGGATTGGGTGAAATGTTTCTTTCGTGCGAAACGGCGAATTATGAGATTCAAATTGCTGTTTTAAACTTGTAAAAACATAAAAAACGCTGTTTTCAACTAATCAAACTGATGAATTTCTTTTGTTGGAAACTGCGGATTTTTGTGAAATCACGAAAAAACGCTGTTTTCAACTATTCAAACTGATAAATTCATGTATCTTTCGTGAGAAACGGCAATTTAAGAGAAATGACGATAAAATTGCTGTTTTAAACTTGCAAAAACATAGAATAACGCTGTTTTCAACTATTCAAACTGACAAATTCATGTTTTTTTCGTGCGAAACAGCGATTTATGAGAAATGACGATGAAATTTCTGTTTTAAACTTGCAAAAACATAGAAAAACGCTGTTTTCAACAACTCAAACTGATAAATTCATTTTTCTTTCGTGCGAAACGCCGGTTTATGAGAAATGACGATAAAATTGCTGTTTTAAACTTGCAAAAACATAGAAAAACGCTGTTTTGAACTATTCAAACTGACAAGTTCATGTTTCTTTCGTGTGAAACGGCGATTTATGAGAAATGACGATAAAATTGCTGTTTTAAACTTGCAAAAACATAGAAAATCGCTGCTTTCAACTATTCAAACTGACAAATTCATGTTTCTTTCGTGCGAAACGGCGATTTATGAAAAATGACGATAAAATTGCTGTTTTAAACTTGCAAAAACATAGAAAAACGCTATTTTTAACAACTCAAATTGATCAATTCATGTTTCTTTCGTGCGAAACGGCGATTTATGAGAAATGACGATAAAATTGCTGTTTTAAACTTGCAAAAACATAGAAAAACGCTGTTTTTAACTGTTCAAACTGATAAATTCATGTTTCTTTCGTGCGAAACGGCGATTTATGAGAAATGACGATAAAATTGCTGTTTTAAACTTGCAAAAACATAGAAAAACCCTGTATTCAACTATTCAAACTGATAAATTCATGTTTATTTCGTGCGAAACGGCGATTTATGAGAAATGAGGATAAAATTACTGTTTTAAACTTGCAAAAACAAGAAAAACGCTGTTTTCAACTATGCAAACTGATAAATTCATGTTTCTTTAGTTCGAAACGGTGGATTTTTGTGAAATCACGATGAAACTGCTGTTTTAAACTAGCAAAACCAAGAAAACTCTATTTTCAACAATCTAAACTGACGTATTTAAAATGCTGTTTTAAACTTGCAAAAACATAGAAAACGCTGTTTTGAACTATCCAAACTGACAAATTCAGTTTTGTGGTTTGGGGTTCGAGGTTTGATGTTTGGGGTTGAGGTTTGGGGTTTGAGGTTTGGGGTTTGGAGTTCGAGTTTTGGGGTTTGGGGTTGAGGTTTGGGGTTTGAGGTTTGGGGTTCGCGGTTTGAGGTTTGGGGTTGGGGTTTGGGGTTGAGGTTTGGGGTTGAGGTTTGGGGTTGAGGTTTGGGGTTGAGGTTTGGGGTTTGAGGTTAGGGATTTGGGGTTCGAAGTTTGAGGTTTGGGGTTTGAGGTTTGGGGTTGGGGGTTCGAGTTTTGGGGTTTGGGGTTGAGGTTTGGGGTTGAGGTTTGGGGTTGAGGTTTGGGGTTGAGGTTTGGGGTTGAGGTTTGGGGTTGAGGTTTGGGGTTGAGGTTTGGGGTTGAGGTTTGGGGTTGAGGTTTGGGGTTTGAGGTTAGGGATTTGGGGTTCGAAGTTTGAGGTTTGGGGTCGAGGTTTGAGGTTTGGGGTTGAGGGTTGGGGTTTGAGTTTGGGGATTGGGGTTCGGGGTTTTAAGTCTGGTGTTTGTGGTGTTTGGATTGGGTGAAATGTTTCTTTCGTGCAAAACGGCGAATTATGAGATTCAAATTGCTGTTTTAAACTTGTAAAAACATAAAAAACGCTGTTTTCAACTAATCAAACTGATGAATTTCTTTTGTTGGAAACTGCGGATTTTTGTGAAATCACGATAAAACGCTGTTTTCAACTATTCAAACTGATAAATTCATGTATCTTTCGTGAGAAACGGCAATTTAAGAGAAATGACGATAAAATTGCTGTTTTAAACTTGCAAAAACATAGAATAACGCTGTTTTCAACTATTCAAACTGACAAATTCATGTTTTTTCCGTGCGAAACGGCGATTTATGAGAAATGACAATAAAATTACTGTTTTAAACTTGCAAAAACATAGAAAAACGCTGTTTTGAACTATTCAAACTGACAAATTCATGTTTCTTTCGTGCGAAACGGCAATTTATGAGAAATGACGATAAAATTGCTGTTTTAAACTTGCAAAAACATAGAAAAACGCTGTTTTGAACTATTCAAACTGACAAATTCATGTTTTTTTCGTGCGAAACAGCGATTTATGAGAAATGACGATGAAATTGCTGTTTTAAACTTGCAAAAACATAGAAAAACGCTGTTTTCAACAACTCAAACTGATAAATTCATTTTTCTTTCGTGCGAAACGCCGGTTTATGAGAAATGACGATAAAATTGCTGTTTTAAACTTGCAAAAACATAGAAAAACGCTGTTTTGAACTATTCAAACTGACAAGTTCATGTTTCTTTCGTGTGAAACGGCGATTTATGAGAAATGACGATAAAATTGCTGTTTTAAACTTGCAAAAACATAGAAAATCGCTGCTTTCAACTATTCAAACTGACAAATTCATGTTTCTTTCGTGCGAAACGGCGATTTATGAAAAATGACGATAAAATTGCTGTTTTAAACTTGCAAAAACATAGAAAAACGCTATTTTTAACAACTCAAATTGATCAATTCATGTTTCTTTCGTGCGAAACGGCGATTTATGAGAAATGACGATAAAATTGCAGTTTTAAACTTGCAAAAACATAGAAAAACGCTGTTTTCAACTGTTCAAACTGATAAATTCATGTTTCTTTCGTGCGAAACGGCGATTTATGAGAAATGACGATAAAATTGCTGTTTTAAACTTGCAAAAACATAGAAAAACCCTGTATTCAACTATTCAAACTGATAAATTCATGTTTATTTCGTGCGAAACGGCGATTTATGAGAAATGAGGATAAAATTACTGTTTTAAACTTGCAAAAACAAGAAAAACGCTGTTTTCAACTATGCAAACTGATAAATTCATGTTTCTTTAGTTCAAAACGGTGGATTTTTGTCAAATCACGATGAAACTGCTGTTTTAAACTAGCAAAACCAAGAAAACTCTATTTTCAACAATCTAAACTGACGTATATAAAATGCTGTTTTAAACTTGCAAAAACATAGAAAACGCTGTTTTGAACTATCCAAACTGACAAATTCAGTTTTGTGGTTTGGGGTTCGAGGTTTGATGTTTGGGGTTGAGGTTTGGGGTTTGAGGTTTGGGGTTTGGGGTTCGAGTTTTGGGGTTTGGGGTTGAGGTTTGGGGTTTGAGGTTTGGGGTTCGCGGTTTGAGGTTTGGGGTTGGGGTTTGGGGTTGAGGTTTGGGGTTGAGGTTTGGGGTTGAGGTTTGGGGTTGAGGTTTGGGGTTGAGGTTTGGGGTTTGAGGTTAGGGATTTGGGGTTCGAAGTTTGAGGTTTGGGGTTTGAGGTTTGGGGTTGGGGGTTCGAGTTTTGGGGTTTGGGGTTGAGGTTTGGGGTTGAGGTTTGGGGTTGAGGTTTGGGGTTGAGGTTTGGGGTTGAGGTTTGGGGTTTGAGGTTAGGGATTTGGGGTTCGAAGTTTGAGGTTTGGGGTTCGAGGTTTGAGGTTTGGGGTTGAGGGTTGGGGTTTGAGTTTGGGGATTGGGGTTCGGGGTTTTAAGTCTGGTGTTTGTGGTGTTTGGATTGGGTGAAATGTTTCTTTCGTGCGAAACGGCGAATTATGAGATTCAAATTGCTGTTTTAAACTTGTAAAAACATAAAAAACGCTGTTTTCAACTAATCAAACTGATGAATTTCTTTTGTTGGAAACTGCGGATTTTTGTGAAATCACGATAAAACGCTGTTTTCAACTATTCAAACTGATAAATTCATGTATCTTTCGTGAGAAACGGCAATTTAAGAGAAATGACGATAAAATTGCTGTTTTAAACTTGCAAAAACATAGAATAACGCTGTTTTCAACTATTCAAACTGACAAATTCATGTTTTTTTCGTGCGAAACAGCGATTTATGAGAAATGACGATGAAATTGCTGTTTTAAACTTGCAAAAACATAGAAAAACGCTGTTTTCAACAACTCAAACTGATAAATTCATTTTTCTTTCGTGCGAAACGCCGGTTTATGAGAAATGACGATAAAATTGCTGTTTTAAACTTGCAAAAACATAGAAAAACGCTGTTTTGAACTATTCAAACTGACAAGTTCATGTTTCTTTCGTGTGAAACGGCGATTTATGAGAAATGACGATAAAATTGCTGTTTTAAACTTGCAAAAACATAGAAAATCGCTGCTTTCAACTATTCAAACTGACAAATTCATGTTTCTTTCGTGCGAAACGGCGATTTATGAAAAATGACGATAAAATTGCTGTTTTAAACTTGCAAAAACATAGAAAAACGCTATTTTTAACAACTCAAATTGATCAATTCATGTTTCTTTCCTGCGAAACGGCGATTTATGAGAAATGACGATAAAATTGCTGTTTTAAACTTGCAAAAACATAGAAAAACGCTGTTTTCAACTGTTCAAACTGATAAATTCATGTTTCTTTCGTGCGAAACGGCGATTTATGAGAAATGACGATAAAATTGCTGTTTTAAACTTGCAAAAACATAGAAAAACCCTGTATTCAACTATTCAAACTGATAAATTCATGTTTATTTCGTGCGAAACGGCGATTTATGAGAAATGAGGATAAAATTACTGTTTTAAACTTGCAAAAACAAGAAAAACGCTGTTTTCAACTATGCAAACTGATAAATTCATGTTTCTTTAGTTCGAAACGGTGGATTTTTGTGAAATCACGATGAAACTGCTGTTTTAAACTAGCAAAACCAAGAAAACTCTATTTTCAACAATCTAAACTGACGTATTTAAAATGCTGTTTTAAACTTGCAAAAACATAGAAAACGCTGTTTTGAACTATCCAAACTGACAAATTCAGTTTTGTGGTTTGGGGTTCGAGGTTTGATGTTTGGGGTTGAGGTTTGGGGTTTGAGGTTTGGGGTTTGGGGTTCGAGTTTTGGGGTTTGGGGTTGAGGTTTGGGGTTTGAGGTTTGGGGTTCGCGGTTTGAGGTTTGGGGTTGGGGTTTGGGGTTGAGGTTTGGGGTTGAGGTTTGGGGTTGAGGTTTGGGGTTGAGGTTTGGGGTTTGAGGTTAGGGATTTGGGGTTCGAAGTTTGAGGTTTGGGGTTTGAGGTTTGGGGTTGGGGGTTCGAGTTTTGGGGTTTGGGGTTGAGGTTTGGGGTTGAGGTTTGGGGTTGAGGTTTGGGGTTGAGGTTTGGGGTTGAGGTTTGGGGTTGAGGTTTGGGGTTGAGGTTTGGGGTTGAGGTTTGGGGTTGAGGTTTGGGGTTTGAGGTTAGGGATTTGGGGTTCGAAGTTTGAGGTTTGGGGTCGAGGTTTGAGGTTTGGGGTTGAGGGTTGGGGTTTGAGTTTGGGGATTGGGGTTCGGGGTTTTAAGTCTGGTGTTTGTGGTGTTTGGATTGGGTGAAATGTTTCTTTCGTGCGAAACGGCGAATTATGAGATTCAAATTGCTGTTTTAAACTTGTAAAAACATAAAAAACGCTGTTTTCAACTAATCAAACTGATGAATTTCTTTTGTTGGAAACTGCGGATTTTTGTGAAATCACGATAAAACGCTGTTTTCAACTATTCAAACTGATAAATTCATGTATCTTTCGTGAGAAACGGCAATTTAAGAGAAATGACGATAAAATTGCTGTTTTAAACTTGCAAAAACATAGAATAACGCTGTTTTCAACTATTCAAACTGACAAATTCATGTTTTTTCCGTGCGAAACGGCGATTTATGAGAAATGACAATAAAATTACTGTTTTAAACTTGCAAAAACATAGAAAAACGCTGTTTTGAACTATTCAAACTGACAAATTCATGTTTCTTTCGTGCGAAACGGCAATTTATGAGAAATGACGATAAAATTGCTGTTTTAAACTTGCAAAAACATAGAAAAACGCTGTTTTGAACTATTCAAACTGACAAATTCATGTTTTTTTCGTGCGAAACAGCGATTTATGAGAAATGACGATGAAATTGCTGTTTTAAACTTGCAAAAACATAGAAAAACGCTGTTTTCAACAACTCAAACTGATAAATTCATTTTTCTTTCGTGCGAAACGCCGATTTATGAGAAATGACGATAAAATTGCTGTTTTAAACTTGCAAAAACATAGAAAAACGCTGTTTTGAACTATTCAAACTGACAAGTTCATGTTTCTTTCGTGTGAAACGGCGATTTATGAGAAATGACGATAAAATTGCTGTTTTAAACTTGCAAAAACATAGAAAATCGCTGCTTTCAACTATTCAAACTGACAAATTCATGTTTCTTTCGTGCGAAACGGCGATTTATGAAAAATGACGATAAAATTGCTGTTTTAAACTTGCAAAAACATAGAAAAACGCTATTTTTAACAACTCAAATTGATCAATTCATGTTTCTTTCGTGCGAAACGGCGATTTATGAGAAATGACGATAAAATTGCTGTTTTAAACTTGCAAAAACATAGAAAAACGCTGTTTTCAACTGTTCAAACTGATAAATTCATGTTTTTTTCGTGCGAAACGGCGATTTATGAGAAATGACGATAAAATTGCTGTTTTAAACTTGCAAAAACATAGAAAAACCCTGTATTCAACTATTCAAACTGATAAATTCATGTTTATTTCGTGCGAAACGGTGATTTATGAGAAATGAGGATAAAATTACTGTTTTAAACTTGCAAAAACAAGAAAAACGCTGTTTTCAACTATGCAAACTGATAAATTCATGTTTCTTTAGTTCGAAACGGTGGATTTTTGTGAAATCACGATGAAACTGCTGTTTTAAACTAGCAAAACCAAGAAAACGCTATTTTCAACAATCTAAACTGACGTATTTAAAATGCTGTTTTAAACTTGCAAAAACATAGAAAACGCTGTTTTGAACTATCCAAACTGACAAATTCAGTTTTGTGGTTTGGGGTTCGAGGTTTGATGTTTGGGGTTGAGGTTTGGGGTTTGAGGTTTGGGGTTTGGGGTTCGAGTTTTGGGGTTTGGGGTTGAGGTTTGGGGTTTGAGGTTTGGGGTTCGCGGTTTGAGGTTTGGGGTTGGGGTTTGGGGTTGAGGTTTGGGGTTGAGGTTTGGGGTTGAGGTTTGGGGTTGAGGTTTGGGGTTTGAGGTTAGGGATTTGGGGTTCGAAGTTTGAGGTTTTGGGGTTTGAGGTTTGGGGTTGGGGGTTCGAGTTTTGGGGTTTGGGGTTGAGGTTTGGGGTTGAGGTTTGGGGTTGAGGTTTGGGGTTGAGGTTTGGGGTTGAGGTTTGGGGTTGAGGTTTGGGGTTGAGGTTTGGGGTTGAGATTTGGGGTTGAGGTTTGGGGTTTGAGGTTAGGGATTTGGGGTTCGAAGTTTGAGGTTTGGGGTCGAGGTTTGAGGTTTGGGGTTGAGGGTTGGGGTTTGAGTTTGGGGATTGGGGTTCGGGGTTTTAACTCTGGTGTTTGTGGTGTTTGGATTGGGTGAAATGTTTCTTTCGTGCGAAACGGCGAATTATGAGATTCAAATTGCTGTTTTAAACTTGTAAAAACATAAAAAACGCTGTTTTCAACTAATCAAACTGATGAATTTCTTTTGTTGGAAACTGCGGATTTTTGTGAAATCACGATAAAACGCTGTTTTCAACTATTCAAACTGATAAATTCATGTATCTTTCGTGAGAAACGGCAATTTAAGAGAAATGACGATAAAATTGCTGTTTTAAACTTGCAAAAACATAGAATAACGCTGTTTTCAACTATTCAAACTGACAAATTCATGTTCTTTCCGTGCGAAACGGCGATTTATGAGAAATGACAATAAAATTACTGTTTTAAACTTGCAAAAACATAGAAAAACGCTGTTTTGAACTATTCAAACTGACAAATTCATGTTTCTTTCGTGCGAAACGGCAATTTATGAGAAATGACGATAAAATTGCTGTTTTAAACTTGCAAAAACATAGAAAAACGCTGTTTTGAACTATTAAAACTGACAAATTCATGTTTTTTCGTGCGAAACAGCGATTTATGAGAAATGACGATGAAATTGCTGTTTTAAACTTGCAAAAACATAGAAAAACGCTGTTTTCAACAACTCAAACTGATAAATTCATTTTTCTTTCGTGCGAAACGCCGATTTATGAGAAATGACGATAAAATTGCTGTTTTAAACTTGCAAAAACATAGAAAAACGCTGTTTTGAACTATTCAAACTGACAAATTCATGTTTCTTTCGTGTGAAACGGCGATTTATGAGAAATGACGATAAAATTGCTGTTTTAAACTTGCAAAAACATAGAAAAACGCTGTTTTGAACTATTCAAACTGACAAATTCATGTTTCTTTCGTGCGAAACGGCGATTTATGAGAAATGACGATAAAATTGCTGTTTTAAACTTGCAAAAACATAGAAAAACGCTGTTTTGAACTATTCAAACTGACAAATTCATGTTTCTTTCGTGCGAAACGGCGATTTATGAGAAATGACGATAAAATTGCTGTTTTTAAACTTGCAAAAACATAGAAAAACGCTGTTTTGAACTATTCAAACTGACAAATTCATGTTTCTTTCGTGCGAAACAGCGATTTATGAGAAATGACGATGAAATTGCTGTTTTAAACTTGCAAAAACATAGAAAAACGCTGTTTTGAAACTATTCAAACTGACAAATTCATGTTTCTTTCGTGCGAAAAGGCGATTTATGAGAAATGACGATAAAATTGCTGTTTTAAACTTGCAAAAACATAGAAAAACGCTGTTTTGAACTATTCAAACTGACAAATTCATGTGTTTTTCGTGTCAAACGGCGATTTATGAGAAATGACGATAAAATTGCGGTTTTTAAACTTGCAAAAACATAGAAAAACGCTGTTTTGAACTATTCAAACTGACAAATTCATGTTTCTTTCGCGCGAAACGGCGATTTATGAGAAATGGACGATAAAATTGCTGTTTTTAAACTTGCAAAAAACATAGAAAAAACGCTGTTTTGAACTATTCAAACTGACAAATTCATGTTTCTTTCTTGTGAAACGGCGATTTATGAGAAATGACAATAAAATTGCTGTTTTAAACATGCAAAAAACAGAAAAAACGCTGTTTTGAACTATTCAAACTGACAAATTCATGTTTCTTTCGTGCGAAACGGCGATTTATGAGAAATGACAATAAAATTGCTGTTTTTAAACTTGCAAAAAACATAGAAAAAACGCTGTTTTGAAACTATTCAAACTGACAAATTCATGTTTCTTTCGTGCGAAACGGCGATTTATGAGAAATGACGATAAAATTGCTGTTTTTAAACTTGACAAAACATAGAAAAACGCAGTTTTTCAAACTATTCAAACTGATAAATTCATGTTTCTTACGTTCGAAAACGGTGGATTTTTGTGAAATCACGATAAAATTGCTGTTTTAAACTTGCAAAAACCTTTAAAAACGCTGTTTTCAACTATTCAAACTGACAAATTCATGTTTCTTCCGTGCGAAACGGCGATTTATGAGAAATGACGATTAAATTGCTGTTTTTAAACTTGCAAAAACATAGAAAAACGCTGTTTTGAACTATTCAAACTGACAAATTTATGTTTCTTTCGTGTGAAACGGCGATTTATGAGAAATGACGATAAAATTGTTGTTTTAAACTTGCAAAAACATACAAAAACGCTGTTTTGAACTATTCAAACTGACAAATTTATGTTTCTTTCGTGCGAAACGGCGATTTATGAGAAATGACGATAAAATTGCTGTTTTAAACTTGCAAAAACATAGAAAATCGCTGCTTTCAACTATTCAAACTGACAAATTCATGTTTCTTTCGTGCGAAACGGCGATTTATGAAAAATGACGATAAAATTGCTGTTTTAAACTTGCAAAAACATAGAAAAAACGCTGTTTTGAACTATTCAAACTGACAAATTCATGTGTTTTTTCGTGTGAAACGGCGATTTATGAGAAATGACGATAAAATTGCGGTTTTAAACTTGCAAAAAACATAGAAAAAACGCTGTTTTGAACTATTCAAACTGACAAATTCATGTTTTCTTTCGCGCGAAAACGGCGATTTATGAGAAATGACAATAAAATTGCTGTTTTAAACTTGCAAAAACATAGAAAAACGCTGTTTTGAACTATTCAAACTGACAAATTCATGTTTCTTTCTTGTGAAACGGCGATTTATGAGAAATGACAATAAAATTGCTGTTTTAAACATGCAAAAACAATAAAACGCTGTTTTGAACTATTCAAACTGACAAATTCATGTTTCTTTCGTGCGAAACGGCGATTTATGAGAAATGACAATAAAATTGCTGTTTTTAAACTTGCAAAAAACATAGAAAAAACGCTGTTTTGAACTATTCAAACTGACAAATTCATGTTTCTTTCGTGCGAAACGGCGATTTATGAGAAATGACGATAAAATTGCTGTTTTAAACTTGACAAAACATAGAAAAACGCAGTTTTCAACTATTCAAACTGATAAATTCATGTTTCTTACGTTCGAAACGGTGGATTTTTGTGAAATCACGATAAAATTGCTGTTTTAAACTTGCAAAAACATTTAAAAACGCTGTTTTCAACTATTCAAACTGACAAATTCATGTTTCTTCCGTGCGAAAACGGCGATTTATGAGAAATGACGATTAAATTGCTGTTTTAAACTTGCAAAAACATAGAAAAAACGCTGTTTTGAACTATTCAAACTGACAAATTTATGTTTCTTTCGTGTGAAACGGCGATTTATGAGAAATGACGATAAAATTGTTGTTTTAAACTTGCAAAAACATACAAAAACGCTGTTTTGAACTATTCAAACTGACAAATTTATGTTTCTTTCGTGCGAAACGGCGATTTATGAGAAATGACGATAAAATTGCTGTTTTTAAACTTGCAAAAACATAGAAAATCGCTGCTTTCAACTATTCAAACTGACAAATTCATGTTTCTTTCGTGCGAAACGGCGATTTATGAAAAATGACGATAAAATTGCTGTTTTAAACTTGCAAAAACATAGAAAAAACGCTATTTTTAACAACTCAAATTGATCAATTCATGTTTCTTTCGGGCGAAACGGCGATTTATGAGAAATGACGATAAAATTGCTGTTTTAAACTTGCAAAAACATAGAAAAAACACTGTTTTCAACTGTTCAAACTGATAAATTCATGTTTCTTTCGTGCGAAACGGCAATTTATGAGAAATGACGATAAAATTGCTGTTTTAAACTTGCAAAAACATAGAAAAACGCTGTATTCAACTATTCAAACTGATAAATTCATGTTTATTTCGTGCGAAACGGCGATTTATGAGAAATGAGGATAAAATTACTGTTTTAAACTTGCAAAAAACAAGAAAAAACGTTGTTTTCAACTATGCAAACTGATAAATTCATGTTTCTTTAGTTCGAAACGGTGGATTTTTGTGAAATCACGATGAAACTGCTGTTTTAAACTAGCAAAACCAAGAAAACGCTATTTCCAACAATCTAAACTGACGTATTTAAAATGCTGTTTTAAACTTGCAAAAAACATAGAAAACGCTGTTTTGAACTATCCAAACTGACAAATTCAGTTTTGTGGTTTGGGGTTCGAGGTTTGATGTTTGGGGTTGAGGTTTGGGGTTTGAGGTTTGGGGTTTGGGGTTCGAGTTTTTGGGGGTTTGGGGTTGAGGTTTGGGGTTTGAGGTTTGGGGTTCGCGGTTTGAGGTTTGGGGTTGGGGTTTGGGGTTGAGGTTTGGGGTTGAGGTTTTGGAGTTGAGGTTTGGGGTTGAGGTTTGGGGTTGAGGTTTTGGGGTTTGAGGTTAGGGATTTGGGGTTCGAAGTTTGAGGTTTGGGGTTTGAGGTTTGGGGTTGGGGGTTCGAGTTTTTGGGGTTTGGGGTTGAGGTTTGGGGTTGAGGTTTTGGGGTTGAGGTTTGGGGTTGAGGTTTGGGGTTGGGGTTTTGGGGTTGAGGTTTGGGGTTGAGGTTTGGGGTTTGAGGTTAGGGATTTGGGGTTCGAAGTTTGAGGTTTGGGGTTCGAGGTTTGAGGTTTGGGGTTGAGGGTTGGGGGTTTGAGTTTGGGGATTGGGGTTTCGGGGTTTTAAGTCTGGGTGTTTGTGGTGTTTGGATTGGGTGAAATGTTTCTTTCGTGCGAAACGGCGAATTATGAGATTCAAATTGCTGTTTTAAACTTGTAAAAACATAAAAAAACGCTGTTTTTCAACTAATCAAACTGATGAATTTCTTTTGTTGGAAACTGCGGATTTTTGTGAAATCACGATAAAAACGCTGTTTTTCAACTATTCAAACTGATAAATTCATGTATCTTTCGTGAGAAACGGCAATTTAAGAGAAATGACGATAAAATTGCTGTTTTAAACTTGCAAAAAACATAGAATAACGCTGTTTTCAACTATTCAAACTGACAAATTCATGTTTTTTTCCGTGCGAAACGGCGATTTATTGAGAAATGACAATAAAATTACTGTTTTAAACTTGCAAAAACATAGAAAAAACGCTGTTTTGAACTATTCAAACTGACAAATTCATGTTTCTTTCGTGAGAAACGGCAATTTATGAGAAATGACGATAAAATTGCTGTTTTAAACTTGCAAAAACATAGAAAAACGCTGTTTTGAACTATTTAAACTGACAAATTCATGTTTTTTTCGTGCGAAACAGCGATTTATGAGAAATGACGATGAAATTGCTGTTTTAAACTTGCAAAAAACATAGAAAAACGCTGTTTTCAACAACTCAAACTGATAAATTCATTTTTCTTTCGTGCGAAACGCCGATTTATGAGAAATGACGATAAAATTGCTGTTTTAAACTTGCAAAAAACATAGAAAAACGCTGTTTTGAACTATTCAAACTGACAAGTTCATGTTTCTTTCGTGTGAAACGGCGATTTATGAGAAATGACGATAAAATTGCTGTTTTAAACTTGCAAAAACATAGAAAATCGCTGCTTTCAACTATTCAAACTGACAAATTCATGTTTCTTTCGTGCGAAACGGCGATTTATGGAAAATGACGATAAAATTGCTGTTTTTAAACTTGCAAAAAACATAGAAAAACGCTATTTTTAACAACTGAAATTGATCTATTCATGTTTCTTTCGTGCGAAACGGCGATTTATGAGAAATGACGATAAAATTGCTGTTTTTAAACTTGCAAAAACATAGAAAAACGCTGTTTTCAACTGTTCAAACTGATAAATTCATGTTTCTTTCGTGCGAAACGGCGATTTATGAGAAATGACGATAAAATTGCTGTTTTTAAACTTGCAAAAAACATAGAAAAAACCCTGTATTCAACTATTCAAACTGATAAATTCATGTTTATTTCGTGCGAAACGGCGATTTATGAGAAATGAGGATAAAATTACTGTTTTAAACTTGCAAAAACAAGAAAAACGCTGTTTTCAACTATGCAAACTGATAAATTCATGTTTCTTTAGTTCGAAACGGTGGATTTTTGTGAAATCACGATGAAACTGCTGTTTTAAACTAGCAAAACCAAGAAAACGCTATTTTCAAACAATCTAAACTGACGTATTTAAAATGCTGTTTTAAACTTGCAAAAAACATAGAAAACGCTTGTTTTGAAACTATCCAAACTGACAAATTCAGTTTTTGTGGTTTGGGGTTCGAGGTTTGATGTTTGGGGTTGAGGTTTGGGGTTTGAGGTTTGGGGTTTGGGGTTTCGAGTTTTGGGGTTTGGGGTTGAGGTTTGGGGTTTGAGGTTTTGGGGTTCGCGGTTTTGAGGTTTGGGGGTTGGGGTTTTGGGGTTGAGGTTTGGGGTTGAGGTTTGGGGTTGAGGTTTGGGGTTGAGGTTTGGGGTTTGAGGTTAGGGATTTTGGGGTTCGAAGTTTGAGGTTTTGGGGTTTGAGGTTTGGGGTTGGGGGTTCGAGTTTTGGGGTTTGGGGTTGAGGTTTGGGGTTGAGGTTTGGGGTTGAGGTTTGGGGTTGAGGTTTGGGGTTGAGGTTTGGGGTTGAGGTTTGGGGTTGAGGTTTGGGGTTGAGGTTTGGGGTTGAGGTTTGGGGTTTGAGGTTAGGGATTTGGGGTTCGAAGTTTGAGGTTTGGGGGTCGAGGTTTGAGGTTTGGGGTTGAGGGTTGGGGTTTGAGTTTGGGGATTGGGGTTCGGGGTTTTAAGTCTGGTGTTTGTGGTGTTTGGATTGGGTGAAATGTTTCTTTCGTGCGAAACGGCGAATTATGAGATTCAAATTGCTGTTTTAAACTTGTAAAAAACATAAAAAAACGCTGTTTTCAACTAATCAAACTGATGAATTTCTTTTGTTGGAAACTGCGGATTTTTGTGAAATCACGATAAAACGCTGTTTTCAACTATTCAAACTGATAAATTCATGTATCTTTCGTGAGAAACGGCAATTTAAGAGAAATGACGATAAAATTGCTGTTTTAAACTTGCAAAAACATAGAATAACGCTGTTTTTCAACTATTCAAACTGACAAATTCATGTTTTTTTCCGTGCGAAACGGCGATTTATGAGAAATGACAATAAAATTACTGTTTTTAAACTTGCAAAAACATAGAAAAAACGCTGTTTTGAACTATTCAAAACTGACAAATTCATGTTTCTTTCGTGCGAAACGGCAATTTATGAGAAATGACGATAAAATTGCTGTTTTAAACTTGCAAAAAACATAGAAAAAACGCTGTTTTGAACTATTCAAACTGACAAATTCATGTTTTTTTTCGTGCGAAACAGCGATTTATGAGAAATGACGATGAAATTGCTGTTTTAAACTTGCAAAAACATAGAAAAAACGCTGTTTTCAACAACTCAAACTGATAAATTCATTTTTCTTTCGTGCGAAACGCCGATTTATGAGAAATGGACGATAAAATTGCTGTTTTTAAACTTGCAAAAAACATAGAAAAACGCTGTTTTGAACTATTCAAACTGACAAGTTCATGTTTCTTTCGTGTGAAACGGCGATTTATGAGAAATGACGATAAAATTGCTGTTTTAAACTTGCAAAAACATAGAAAATCGCTGCTTTCAACTATTCAAACTGACAAATTCATGTTTCTTTCGTGCGAAACGGCGATTTATGAAAAATGGACGATAAAATTGCTGTTTTAAACTTGCAAAAACATAGAAAAAACGCTATTTTTAACAACTCAAATTGATCAATTCATGTTTCTTTCGTGCGAAACGGCGATTTATGAGAAATGACGATAAAATTGCTGTT